>JACEFZ010026494.1:0-64776 GCA_014155875.1 Cepaea nemoralis
CATTTTGTGTGATATTCACTAGCACAGGAACGGAGAATAATGGGGACGACCCATTGCCGTGAAGCTGGAACTGCGACTGAGTGGTGCTGTAGCTTGACAGTACGAGTAAATGATGCATCACACTCACCACATGACCCTGCGTGTATTCTCATGTGCCATGCCAGATTGTCATGCAGCTACGTGTAGGTTAATGTCTCATCTCATCTCATCTCATCATGTTCCTCTTGTACCTTGCGGTGTCGAGGTGAAGTATAAACTTCGTGAGAGTGCCCGGTTATGGGCTTCGTATATCGACATTCCCATGGATTCTGTTATTCCCTCCGTCCAACGTTTACGTGGTCGGCCTCTTCCTCTGTTTCCATCTGGTCTGTACATCATTGCTTGTTGTGGCATGCTGTTGACTGGTAGCCTACTTGCATGGCCAAACCATTTGACTTGCTGCTTTCTAATAAAATCTAGAGCAGCTTTAACCCCCACTTTAGTCCTGATTTCTTCATTTCTGATCAGTCCGTTTATACTTCTTAGTTTTTCTACGAGCAGTATGAAGATCCCCTGCCGGCTTGCTAGGCCAGTCGCAGGTTTAGGACACTAATCTGACCACAGGGAGTCCATCCCCTATGGCGAGCCATAGCCCCGTTAGCCCATGACCTCGCGGTCATGGTTGCCCGGTCTGCACCACGTGGAGGTGGGGGTTGACTTGTGTAGTCTGCAGGGTCATCGGCAGGCTACTAATTTTCACTCTTCACCCCTCATGGGAGAGGCTAGCCGATCCTAACCCTGCTGGCTGCAGGGCCAGGCGCATTCCACACCTTACAGGTTAATGTCTAGGACATTGATATGTTGCTACCTTGGTTGTAACTTGCCCATAACGTGGCTTCTTGATACATCTTTGATGGTTAAGGATATCTGCGCTATGGTTATTTTGATTTTTATCTACTTTGGTTTTAGATCTTTATAGTGTCCAAATTTGCCAACATCTTATAGTTTCTCTCTCTCTCTCTCTCTCTCTCTTCTCTCTCTCTCTCTCTCTCTCTCTCTCCCCAACTCTCACATTACAGCCACAGATTTAGAGAATTACTGAACAGAAATCTAAATATAATTTCATCATCTAGTGCACAGTTTCATGTGTACCACAGTTCACATTATCATCTAATTCAAACAAGTGCTCTATATAAAACACTATCACTCAAAAGGTAAAACAACATTAAACAGGCGGCACCATGACTGGGTCATTGCCCCATTTTTCATGATGCTTCCACCTGGCTGAGTCCGTGAGTCCAAAATCTCTGGTTACTGAACTGGATAGCGGCCGTCCTACATTCTCGTCGGATTGCTCTCCGTCTGGGTGCATGGACCTTAGAGCCACATATTTTAACCCCGGGACTGCCACAGGGATCTGCAATCTCACCGGTGCTCTTTAATGTGTATACGAGCAAAATTGCAAACCTAGAAGCACCAGGGGTTGGAAGGATACTAACATTTGCAGATGATATTCTTGCATATAGGCAGGTGAGAGATAGGGAAAAAATAGCCCAGGAGCTACAGGCGACAGTAGACAAAGTGATTGACTGGTGCACTGAAATAGGTGCTGTCATCCACCCGGAAAAGGCAGCTGTTTTGTGGTGCTCTCTGGACAACAGGATTGTGAGAGCTGATGTGGATAGATGGTGGAAGTGTCAACAGAGAGAACAAACAGAAGTATCTGGGAATCACATTTGACAGGAGTCTGTCCTTCAAGGATCATGTGGAGACGGTTGTGACAAGATCTCAAAAGGGACGCAACGCACTTAAAACTATGACTGCAATGGACATAGAGCACTTGATCCTCTCAGCGATTGATTATGGACTAGGACTGCTCACTGTCTCAAAGAGTCAGCTGGTGAGATTGGAGCGCATACAGAACGAGGCTATGCGGGGCATTCTGGGATGCATCAGAGACACCCCAGTGGTGTGTATGCGGTACATCCTTGGTTTGCTGACTGTTGCTGGTAGGCTCAAGGTGATGCAGGCGAAGGCATACCTCAGAGTAGCTGCTGACACAGATCACCCATTGCATGAGGCGCTGGACGCAGTTAAGGGCCAGCGACTGATATGAGGGAAATCATGGTTGGCTCAGGCGGAGGATACGATCAGACAGGTGTGCCCCTTGGAGAGCATTAGGCAAGAAGAGGAGTGGGTCAGAGTGCCAGCGGAGCAGTCAGACTTGTGCAGAGTTATAATCACATTGAGCCAGGAGTGCAGGGAGTGGCCAGCAGGGGCCATGGAAGTGGAAATCCAGCAATTAATTCAGGATAATACTCCCCCGGGTGATGTGATTATCTACACAGATGGTTCGGTGGTGAGAGGTAGTAGAAGTGCCTGGGGTTTCTTGGCAAAGGCTAATGGTCGACGTTTGGTGCAGGAGAGCCTGGCATATGATACCACAACATCTAGCTTTAGAATGGAGGTGGAGGCAGTCAGTGCAGCTTTCCGCTGGATGGAGAATACGATACACACACACATTGTGATTGTAACTGACTCAGAAAGCATGCTGAGTAGGGTGAGGACTGGCAAGCTTCGTGCTTCGGAAGTCACGGGTGGCAAGCATTGTCTGGATATTTTCTCTGGGGCATGCTGGTGTGTTGGGGAATGAACAGGCAGACAGATTGGCTGGCTCTGCAAAAATTGGTGGAGTATTGTTGCATGATAAGGCAGACGTGGTTGCGGCCTTGTGGGAGCACGTGTACACCTCGGAGGAGCAAATGGATCACCATGGTCTGGCAAGAATGCGACAGCGTGCGAGGGGATCTGGCCGATGCTCGACGCTTAGAGGAAAGGCGAGACGCACATATAATCAGATTACTACTGGTACTATTGGGGTAGGAACTCTTCGCTGGCTTCTGAGGATGGGGACGGAGCGCTTATGGGAATGCCCCGAATTCTGTGATGTCGGTTCCTAAATCAATCAATCAATCTCAATTCAGAAGAGAATTATCTTCTCCTGAATCTCGTCACAAAATGCGCCTCACAAACCAACAAACTATCATGAGGGTGTAAGTTTAGTTCACACATAGCCCACTCTGTGATAGATGTTAAACATTAATAAGTGATGCACAAGTCATTACACTTGTACGGTTTCTCTTCTCTACGTGGTTTCTTGTGGTGGTCTAAATACTCAGCTTTATCAAGCAACATACCAAAATCATCACAATTGTAAGGTTTCTCTCCTGTGTGTTTTCTCTTGTGGTTCATCAGACTTGCCAGCTGTAGTTAAAGATGCACATTCATCACATTTGTAAGGTTACTCTACTGTCTGTATTCTTTTATGGAGCTTCAGATTGCCAGCTGTCATTAAAGATGCTTCACAATCATCACATTTGTAAGGTTTCTCTCCTGCATGTGTTCTTTTGTGGAGTTTCAGACTGCCAGTCTGAGCAAAAGATGCACCACAATCATCGCATTTGTAAGGTTTCTCTCCTGTATGTACTCTCTTGTGGATCTTCAGATTTCCAGCAACAGTAAATAATGCACCACAATCATCACATTTGTAAGGTTTCTCTCCTGTATGTGTTCTCTTGTGGATCTTCAAAGTTCTAACAACAGTAAAAGATACACCACAATCATCACATTTGTAAGGTTTCTCTCCTGTATGTGTTCTCTTGTGAACCTTGAGATTGCCAGGACGGGTAAAAGATGCACCACAATCATCACATTTGTGAGGTTTCTCTCCTGTATGTGTTCTCAAATGGTACACTAACAGGCCAATGTGAGTAAAAGATGCACCACAATCATCACATTTGTAAGGTTTCTCTCCTGTATGTGTTCTCTTGTGGAGCTTCAGACTGCCAGCAACAGTAAAAGATGCACCACAATCATCACATTTGTATGGTTTCTCTCCAGTATGTGTTCTCTTATGTTTCTTCAGACTGCCAGCCTGAGCAAAAGAAACACCACAAGCATCACACTTGTAAGGTTTCTCTCCTGTATGTGTTCTCCTGTGCTCTTTCAGACTACTAACACAAACAAAGACGGCACTGCAATCATCACACTTGTAAGGTTTCTCTCCTGTGTGTGTTCTCTTGTGGATCTTCAACGTTCCAACAACAGTAAAAGAAGCACCACAATCATCACATTTGTAAGGTTTCTCTCCTTTATGTATTCTCATATGGTCCTTTAAATGGCCTTTTTGAGTAAAAGAAACACAACAAACATCACATATGTAAGGTTTCTCTCCTGTGTGTATTCTTGTATGATTCTTCAAATTGCCAGTTTGATTAAAGGAAACACCACAAACATCACACTTGTAAGGTTTTTCTCCTGTATGTGTTCCCCTGTGGTATTTAAAACTGCGAGCATGGGTAAAAGAAGCACCACAAACATCACACTTGTAAGGTTTCTCTCCTGTATGTGTTCTCTTATGTTCCCTCATACTGACAGCTATAGTAAAAGAAGCACCACAATCATCACATTTGTAAGGTTTCTCTCCTGTATGTGTTCTCTTGGGATTCGTGTTCTTTTGGCACTCTAGATCAAGATGTTCATCTTGAATTAAAAGACTATCAGATTCATTACATTTGTTCTGTGTATGTTTTTCTTGAGTTTCATTATTTTGTTGCTGACAATTATCAATAGCCAGAGATAGTTTATTGTTTGTATCAATCACAGAAGACATATTTTCTGACATTTGACAACAATTTTCATGTTTTACTGATGCCTTACAACTGTTCTCAACCATTCTTGATTCTGAGTTGCTGTCCCCTGTCATTTCTTGAATGATGCTACCCCCAGCTATGTCTAACATTTTACTGAAGCTGTGACTCCTGTCCTCACACAGAACATCTGATAGTTCTTGTTTCACAACATTCGTGTCTTTGCTGTCATATGTCCACTTTTGTGAATGCTCTTGTTTGGAGTGGTAAGGACCTCTTGGAGACCAAGGGTGTAATTCTGAAACACACCAAAGTAAATAATTAATATTCTCATGAATATACCAGGTATTGTTTATGAACAGATGTGTAATCTAGCAGGCACACATTGCAAGTGAACAAAAGATGGAGAAGAAGAATGATTAATGTGCTAATGTACGATCTAAGCCGATGTATGATCTATGCTGATGTATGATCTAGGCTATGTGTGATTAAGTTCAGGTATGATCAAAGAAACACGTTGCTGCGTAAGAACAGAAACAGGCAACTCTGACTGGTTCTCAGTCGAAACAGGAGTGAAACAGGGCTGTTTCTTATCACCGATGCTTTTTGGAATAGCTATCGACTGGGTCATGCGCAAATGCACAAACAACACAAATATGGGTATCCATTGGGTTGACAAAATTCTAGAAGACCTGGACTTTGCCGACGACATAGTGCTTTTGAGTTCAACACACCCGGATGCCCAAGAGAAAATAAACCACCTCCAAAATGTTTCAGGACAAATTGGTCTCCAAATTAACACCACAAAAACAAAGACTATTGATCTTACCACCAGTTCAGATGACACCAAATTGAACAGCTACGTTCTTGAAAAAGTCAACAGCTTTACATACCTAGGAAGCAAAATGACATCTACAGGGGACTCAACACCAGAAATATCATCTAGAATCGCACTGGCATCTAGTGCCTTCAATAAGCTGTCAAACATCTGGAAGTCAAAGACACTCAGCAAACACACAAAACTTAAAATCTTCAACTCTTGTGTGATTCCAGTGTTAACGTATGGTTGTGAAAGTTGGAAATCAACGGTAGCTTTAGATAAAAAATTAGACAATTTTGAGAACAAATGTCTTAGAAGACTTCTAAACATCCACTGGACAGACTTCAGAACCAATTCGCAAATAAGACAAGAGACTAAGCAAGATACAGTATCCAATTTCATAAGAAGACGCCGTTGGAACTACATCGGCCATGTACTCAGAATGGACAAGTCAAGACTCCCCTACCAAGCCCTCATATGGTCACCAGTAGGGAAAAGAAAACGGGGAAGACCAAGAGAGACCCTGCGTAGAACCATCATTAGAGAAGGCTCATTCAATGGCCAAGTAAATATCCAAGATCTACAACAGGTAGCAGCGAACCGCCAAGCATGGAGAGACAGGACTTCTGCCCTATGCGCCGCCTTAGGCTCAAGAGGAAAGACTAACTAAATGATCTAAGCCGATGTATGATCTAAGTTCATGGATTGTTTATATCAGAACCTCCAACTCATAATCATGGCCCCTTTTTGATCCCTCTAATTATTACTTTGAATTAGAGAAAGGGATTAGATCCGGTGACAAACACCTCCTTGTCTTACTCATAGCTTCATTTGTTCATTACTGCGATGTTAATTTCCCATTTTAATTTCTGGTAAATATTTTTTTTATTATTCTAGGATCTTTCCCATCTTTATTAATATCTTCTAACATTTTGATAATTTCATCACTTTATCAAATGCCTTAGTTTAGTTTAGTTTAGTCAAAGGATCAACATCATGGCATACAGATGTAACCCATAAGTGTTCCGTTCTACTCCTAACTCAAGCCTGAGTCTGGAGAATCTCAGCTCAGTGCATAAAATCCATAGCACTGGCAAGTATCTTGAAAATACTTTAGGTAGATTTTTGACTCAAAATTTTGCCTGGGCATGGTTCAATGTACATTGTCATGAGTGTATTGATAGTATCATGAGTTGCTGTTTATAATGATTAACTTCAATATACACAACATCTGACCAACACTTAAGAACTCCAAGTACAACAGGATAATGGTTCTTTCAAATACAGTATTTCTCTTTTTATAATTCACATTACACGTTTACAATGTTTTACATGATCACATGATGACCTGCCAACCATAGTGGAAATAAACAAAGCCATCCAGCAACTCTCCAGCGGCAAGGCACCTGGTCCTGACTCCATCCCAGCAGAGATATACAAGGCAGGTGGGCCGGTCCTAACAGAGCAGCTTCACCAAGTCTTCACAAACATATGGATGAACGAGACCATGCCACAAGATTTTAAGGACGCGTCAATAGTCCACCTTTACAAACGTAAAGGAAACCGCCAATCCTGTGACAACCACTGAGGCATCTCCTTGCTTTCAATTGCAGGGAAGATACTCGCCAGAATTCTTCTCAATCGCCTCACAGCCCATCTTGATCAAGGTCTTCTTCCTGAGAGTCAATGTGGCTTCAGAAAAGAACGTGGAACTGTTGACATGATTTTCGCTGCAAGGCAGCTGCAAGAGAAATGTCAGGAACAGAACTGCGAAATGTTCTCCACTTTCATTGACCTTACCAAGGCTTTTGATACAGTCAGCAGAGAAGGACTGTGGAAGATTATGGCAAAATATGGCTGTCTACGAAAGTTTGTCCAAATAGTGCGGCTATTTCATGACGGCATGCAGGCAAGAGTACAGGAAAATGGTGAACTGTCTGAACCCTTTCCTGTCATCAATGGAGTGAAGCAAGGATGTGTCCTGGCACCAACACTGTTCAGCCTCATGTTTTCAGCCATGTTGGTGAATGCCTTCGAGAACGACGACATTGGAATAGACATCAATTACCGTATGGATGGAAAGTTATTCAATCTCAAAAGGCTGAAAGCTAAAACCAAAATTAACAGCGGCACCGTTAGAGAGCTCCTGTTTGCTGATGATTGCGCTCTATACGCCAACTCAGAGGCGGACATGCAACATAATGTTTCAGCTTTCTCACATGCCTGTGCCAACTTTGGGCTCAATATCAACTTGGAGAAGACTGTAGTTATGTACCAGCCAGCTCCAGGGACTAATCACACTGTGCCGAATATCAAAGTGAATGATCATAGACTAAGTGTTGTGGACAAATTCACCTATCTTGGCAGCACAGTGTCACAAGCTGCCACAATCGATGACGAAGTGAATGCAAGAATCTCCAAGGCCAGTGCAGCCTTTGGCAGACTGTACAAGAATGTATGGGACAGAACTGGAATAAGCCTGCAAACAAAGCTAAAAGTCTACAAAGCAGTTGTATTATCCACACTGCTATATGCTTGTGAAACCTGGACTGTTTATCAGCGACACGCTAGGAAATTAAACCACTTCCACACAGTCTGCCTAAGGAAGCTACTGAAGATTAAATGGCAAGACAAGATTCCAGACACTGAAGTCCTAGAAAGAGCATCCATGCCCAGTATCCACACTCTACTGATGAAGAATCAGATTCGCTGGGCTGGTCACTTGACTCGCATGCCAGATCACAGGCTCCCTAAACGAATTTTCTACAGCGAACTGCGTTGTGGTAAACGCTCCCAAGGTGGCCAGAGGAAACGTTTTAAAGACACTCTGAAAATTTAACTGAATGCTTTTGGAATTCATCATGACACCTGGGAGGCTGCAGCCAGAGACCGAAATTCATGGCGTGCATCATTGCGCAAAGGTGCAGTCATATGTGAGGCAACCAGGACTGCAAGAGCTGTGAAGAAAAGGCAGGACAGAAAAACCACTGCAGGAAATCCTCCTCCAGAGACGTCAAGCATTCTTTGCCCACATTGTCAAAGAACATTTTGAGCCAAAATAGGCCTTATCAGCCATCTAAGAACCTACGGCCCCACATTCAACCCCACTGGATGAAATGAATGGTCATCATCATTCTTGATGGACAAACAACACATGATCACAAAGTCGTACTATCAATCACTACCACACTACACCACACCACACTACACTACACCACACCACACTGATATAAAACTATAAAACATTGGCAGCACTCTTAACATTGACCATCACCTACTACGAGCCTGAGACGTGTTTCCCCACCACGATCTCAGCTCGAGTGCCGTGTTTTCGAGAGACCTTTCTCTTTCCAACTCAGTCCAAAGCAAGCTTCTCATGCAAGGTGATACGCACGCCCAACCATGATAAGAGTGTGACAAAAGCTAACACTCCCAGTGATGACACTTGGTATAATCTACAAAGCAAAAGTAGATGTCTTTCGGTGTATCAAATGATCTCTATATAATATTAGGGTTTGTAATGTGTATATTGCACTATTTGTAATTTTTCCTTCACCATATCCATACTGTTCTTCACCAGTTTCCATCTTTATTTTCATTCTTGTTCTTATAATTCTGAGTAGATGATTGGTTACGTGGTTTATGATGATGAATGTACAACATTCTTCATATTCAATAGCTCCTGGTCTTTTCATTAGAGCTATAAATACCGATTCAAGAATATCACTAGGTATGTATCCACTGTTGTAAATATTCAACATTTTAGTTAATATTTCTGCTCCAAATTCTCAGTTTTCAAATTCTTCTAGAATGATGATTCCATTTGGCCCAGCTGTTTTTTCCTTTCTTCATATGTTTCCCTGGGAAGGTTAACCAGGTCAACAAATGCCCGCAGAAGTCGGATGTGTCAGCCTAACGGCACAAGAACGCAGCTCTGCTGTAAACAGGTATAATGCAATCACGCCTGAAAAAAACTTTCTGTATGAACGCTGAAGAAGAAGAAATGTTTGATAGTGTCACACGTTTCTCTTGATGATAATATCACGAAGTTCTTACGATGATATGCTCATGATATTATTGTGTGATGGTCGTTGTCTAGGTAACGATACTCATGGTGTGTCAATGGAGATATCTGTCTTGCAATGTAACTCACCCCCGCAGTGCATATTCACCAGGCATTAAACAAGATTCCGTTGGCGCACATAATCCTTTATTACAGAAATAAGACGGACAAACGGAACATGTTTATACATCCAGAAACATAATGTCATCCATAGAATATAAATATCCTCCTCACAATTTAACCAGCACACATCAATGCCTTCTCACGGCTGGCTTCTAATCTCAATCCACAAGACAGGTAATCCAGCTACTATCCACGGCTGGGTCTCACACAATACAACCCACACATTTGGTTGGAGCCACTGCTCAACTATAGAACCCACTCTGGGTGTAGGCCCACACTCAATACAGAACCCACTCTGGGTTCAGGCTTGTCTTCACAACTCGAAGAACAACACACCACCGGAGCTCTCTCTTAAACGACCCGACCCGCAGTCGGTCTCTTCTCTCACTGACCTTTTCAGTCGCCTGACTTCACACAACACACAACTCTCCCTCGACCCATCCCCCCCTGGGGATTTCCACTCATATCCGCCCCATTATTTCTGAGGGTTGATTGTTTTCCTCGTAGCCAGATCAGTCAATTTACTGTCTCCCCCTCTCATCTCCATTCTTCCTCCTGCCCGGTCACTCAACTCAATGCCAGTGACCCAGGCTTATGTCAGATAGCACCAGCGACTTCATCTTTTAGTATAGGTGGACCTACTAAATTACTTTCTTCTGTTAATTCTGCTCTTTCTTCATCATTTAACTCTCTTATGTATTCATTCCATCACCTTATTTTAGCACTTTCTTACAATAATATTGTTACTGTTTTTGATTTCAAACATCCTGTGTTTACTCTTAGTTTTCTTCTTGTCACCTCATTAATCTGCCACTGCCACTTGATTTTAATATGTAGAATATGAACACACTGGCACTGCTTACTTCATCACATTTATATCAATTTTAGGTAATTGTGACTTTGAACGGGATGGTTCCTTGAGCTTACTGCTGGAGCTGATGTGACCGTACCTCTCATGCTGCCCAAACGACACGGCCAGGTCTTGATGGTTATCCAGAGACACTGATGCCCTGATGTTGTAGAACTGGGCTTTGCTAGCTATCGAATTGCATCAATAGTTTTTACGCTACACTGTATAGCATATTTTTACACTTTTGTGTGGATGCTCATGACAGACGTCAGAGAGAGAGAGAGAGAGAGAGAGAGAGAGAGAGAGAGAGAGAGAGAGAGAGAGAGAGAGAGAGAGAGAGAGAGAGAGAGAGAGAGAGAGAGAGAGAGAGAGAGAGAGAGAGAGAATTGAATTGAATTAATCTTTATTTTCAAAGGACAACAAATTGGGCGTGTAGACCATCTTACATTTGGCCCTTCCAATCACTCATCTTTCGTTCATCAACAGCGCATGATGCATTCACATAGGAAAAAAAAAAACATTGTCAAATGAATGTTGTAAGCATAAACAATGCATATTCTCATGTTATGTGACACCCCCCCCCCCCCACCACACACATCCCGCACCAACCCACACACACATCCCTCACCTACTCACACATCACCCACCCATACCCACACATCCACCACCCACCACACATCCCCCACTCACCACACATTCCACACTCATCCTTCCAGAGAGAGAGAGAGAGAGAGAGAGAGAGAGAGAGAGAGAGAGAGAGAGAGAGAGAGAGAGAGAGAGAATGTATACATGAGTGTGTGCGAGTGCACATGTATGAGTGTATGTGTGAGACACTGGGTGAATAGGCAATGACTGATAGACACATTCATGTTTCACCACATGACACTGGGTCAAAGGGCAACAGCCCAAACATAGCTGGATCTATACCAACAACAACAAAGAAGCAGAATATCCTACTGCCCTGTGACATCATCATCTGGTGGCATGCCAGTCAGCACAAACAATGATCTCCCTTGACAACCATGTCCTCTATGTTTTTGATCAGCTCCACCACAGTACACCTGCCTTGATCAGCTCCACAACAGTACACCTGCCTTGCTTCACTGCCACCCCATACAGTATTTCTTAACTTTCTTAACCTCTGTCTTCAGTAGCCTTGACTTCAGGTTGCTAAAACTTTCTCCAGACCCACTCATCTCAGTAACATTACCAAAACCTGAACTTTCTCCAGACCCACTCATCTCAGAAACATTACCAAAACATGAACTTTCTCCCGACCCACTCATCTCAGTAACATTACCAAAACTAGAACTTTCTCCAGACCCACTTGTCTCAGTAACATTACCAAACCATGAATGTTCTCCACACCTACTCGTCTCAGTAACATTACCAAAACCAGAACTTTATCCAGACTCACTCGTCTCAGTAACATTACCAACACCTGAACTTTTTCCAGACTCACTCGTCTCAGTAACATTACCAACACCTGAACTTTCTCCAGACCCACTCGTCTTGGTAACATTACCAACACCAGAACTTTCTCCAGACCCACTCATCTCAGTAACATTACCAAAATCTGAACTTTCTCCAGACCCACTCCTCTCAGTAACATTACCAACCATGAACGTTCTCCACACCCACTCGTCTCAGTAACATTACCAACACCAGAACTTTCTCCCGACCCACTCATCTCAGTAATATTACCAACACCAGAACTTTCTCCAGACCCACTCATCTCAGTAACATTACCAAAACCTGAACTTTCTCCAGACCCATTCATCTCAGTAACATTACCAAACCATGAACATTCTCCACACCCACTCATCTCAGTAACATTACCAACACCAGAACTTTCTCCAGACCCACTCGTCTCAGTAACATTACCAACACCTGAACTTTTTCCAGACCCACTCATCTCAGTAACATTACCAAAACCTGAACTTTCTCCAGACCCACTCGTCTTGGTAACATTACCAACACCAGAACTTTCTCCAGACCCACTCATCTCAGTAACATTACCAAAACCTGAACTTTCTCCAGACCCACTTGTCTCAGTAACATTACCAAACCATGAACATTCTCCACACCCACTCATCTCAGTAACATTACCACAACCTGAACTCTCTCCAAACTCACTCGTCTCAGTAACATTACCAAAACATGATTCTCTTAAACCTGAAGTACACAGATGTTAAAAGTTTACTTATAACAAAGATCGACTTCACTGCTCTGGATTTTAGTCTATATGGTCTGGTCTCTTTCCACAGGGTGGCTCACCAAAAGTGTCACACAAATCACAACTCCATAGCTCCAGAAATGACCTCCTGGATTTTCTTAACAAAATCACTCATAAACCAAATGATAGAGTCTGGAATGGAACTCACAACCATAACTATGGAGTGAGGCAAGCAGCTTAAACACTTTGCCACAGAGTGAGGCAAGCAGCTTAAACACTTTGCCATGGAGAAACATTTTTATAAAACACATGTTTACAATTAGCTTTGGTTACTGTACCTTCATTGTCTGTAAGTTCTTCATTCATGTCTCCACCTTGTAAACTTCTATCTAGGTGGCCAACTTCTTGTGCGTTGGTCCAGCTTTTGTTGTCAACCTGTTTGAAATTATACAACTTCAGTCACTGGGTTTGAAAGTATCACGATTTAGATTATACCATTACCCCAACCCCATTCCACCTCAAAGAGAAGCTATATTAGGGTCCATCCCTGGCTCAGATTAATAATCCTGTGACTGAGCCAGCCACAAGTATTGGCTGATCATGGTTTCACCCACACAGGATATTATGAAATTTAAAGTAAAGTTGGAATATTGGAAATAAACTCTCCTGTGACTTGTTCTTGAATGACTAATTACTGTTTTGACAACTTGAAGACAATTTTGCACACACATAACACTTATATAATCTCCTTTATAAATCTCTACCTTGTCTTGTTCCCACCTAGAATATGTTGCCTCTGTCTAGAATATTGTCAGAGTCCAGAAAGGAGACAGAGATGCAGTGACATCGTTACGCCCGCCAGGCGACTTAGCTCCCAGAAGGGACAAGTTTCACAAATCACAACGTGTTTTACTGATTAACGATTTAAAACTAGAGTTTGTAAACGTGAAATTTTTGTCAAACTTTATAGTACATGTAAATGTGATCGTGGAAGGCTCATTTTCATTATTAACTACATTGTTTAAACATGTGTAAGACTATTTGTAAACGTACAATGCATACATATTGTTTGATTTTGTAACCGTGTCAAACATTTGTGATTTGTGAAACTTGTCACCGTTTTGACCTTGTCGACATCTTGTAAACTTGATGTCTATGTCCTTACTGAATGTTATCTTGATGTAAGTGATGTGTCATCAATGTTGTAAAGTGTTAACATAAGTGTAGATTGTCTTTGTGCATTGAGTTGTGGAACGCGAAAAGTGTTTGGAAAGAAAGTAACTTGTTTTGAAAAAAAAATTGTTGACAGACAATCTTACAACCTACAACTACACTCAACGCCATACAAACCTAATCAATACTTAGTGACAAGCAGGCACACACCAACGAATAGACATTAATTTATTTCTCTCCAAAAACAAAGCAGGTTTTTCCGTACCATCCGAAACCTTGCCGTAGAGGTCATTCGTGGTTTTGAAGTAACGACCCTACAGTTCCTAGCCCGATTTCCAACCATTCTTCACCGCATCCAGGGCACTTGAGTATATTTTTTCTTTTCACATACTTTAACTATGCAATTTTAGGCACGCATCGTCAATAGAAATCAATTGTAAATTGTTCATTACTAACCACTTATAACATATTTTGTGTGGCTGGTATTTCATTGACATTGTCCATCATGTCTTCATTATTTGATTTCATTGATATGGGGATAAAATTACATTTAACAGGTGATGAATTGACAAAATGGAGTGAGAATAAATACTCTGAATACCTACTAGTACAGGAAAAAGCTGCTGAGCGTGAAGAAAGAGCAGCTGAAAGAGCTGCCAAACAAATAGAGGCAGAAACAGCCTTAAAGCAAGCTGAGATAGATAGTGAGTTGAAAAAGGCAGAAATAGCAGCCCAGAGTAAGAGAGAAGAACTGGAGTTACAGTTGAAAATGAAACAACTTGACACTGAGACGGCCATTAACAAAGAGTCTAAGAAATCTGAGAGACTGGAGAAAGAAAACCAGTACAAGAAATATCAAGGTATTGTACGTAATTATACCTCGGGTGACTGCATCGCAGCCTTTACCCAAAATTTTGAAACTTTAATGGAACATTATCAAGTTCCACTGTCTGAATGGAATATTGTGTACATGAGGAGTTTGTCAGGGGAACCTCTTAAAGTAATTGAAACCATCCCCAAAGACCTCAGAAAAGATTACCATTATCTGAAATCTAAGATTATGGCACATTTTATGTTAGATGAGGCAGGTTACAGAGAACAATTCAGTAAGTTGAGCCCAAAACCGACTCAAACGTTCTCTGATTACCTCTGCTTAGTCCGAGATATATTCACCAAATGGACTTCAGCAGCTAAAATTGACAACAATTATCAGAGATTAGAAGATCTAATCATTAGAGACAAAATTGTATCATCCATTCCTTCAGCATTTTCCAAATTTTTGTTAGAGAATGAATGCACTAGTGTGGATGAGATTGAAAGACGTGGTTCGGCGTACTACACAGCCAACAAACATTGCTTTGCCACTGAAGCTACTGACATTAACTTTGTAGCAGCGGCTAACTATGACAAACCCTATAGTAGGCAGAAACCTCATAGACCTACTACTGAGAAGTTATATCATTGCAATTATTGTAAATATTCTCATCATCAGACTGAGATGTGTGATAAAAACCCTGGCTATCATACTTACCTACTAAACATGGTAAACAGACAAGATAAGGAGCGTAAATCCTTCAAAAGTGTGCGTAAATGTTTCCTCTGTAAGGCGTACGGACACCATCGGAAAGATTGTAAGGGCAGGCATATGACCAACAAAGCAAATGCCGCCTTGTTTGATAGTTCGGCGTCTGAAGAAGAAGAGCCAGAGAAACACCCTGTGAACTCAGCACAGGCTTTTGACATATTTAGCGCAAACAAATGCTCTGTTTGTAACACCTTTTATGAAGATGGTGTTTTAACATGCGGTCACGCCATCCCTATTGCCAATGAAGAAGCTAATTTGGTAGTAGATTCAAAAGGCAGAATAAACATCCATCACGGATATGTGAATGGCAAGCCTGCTACAGTCCTTCGCGATACAGGCAGTTCACTCATTGGTCTGAAAAGAACATTCATAATGCCTACAGACTATACAGGCAGACACGTAACATGCAGAACATTCTCAGGCAATATTGAGAAATACCCATTAGCATGGGCATATATTGAAACACCTTTCCTCACTGGGAAAGTAAAGTGCGCTGTATTAACAAACCCAGTGTGTGATGTAATTATTGGAAATCTACCTGAGGTGAATGATAAACCTCATGACATAACATCTCTATGTATTGATGATAACATAACATCAACATCAAATGTCATCATTGAAAATGTCACACCACCTATTGATTGTATGGTAGCTAATGTAGCACTAAGTTCTCATAAAATCATTGATACCATTGTTCCATCATCATCTGAGATCATTGAATGTGTGAACGCAGTAACTAGAGCTACTGCTAGAGTGCAAGATGAAAGTAAGCAAACTGAGGCTATACAATCACTCAGCCCAGTAACACTACCTACAAACACTATGAAGGAAACATTTGTAACAGCACAAAAAGCTGATCCTTCATTGTCAAAATACTTTAATCTGATCGGCCAAAAGCCAAAGGTAACCAAGAATGCAAAATGGCATTTTGCTGTGAAAAATGATATACTCACCAGGTATTACACCAAAGGTGACAACACCACAGAGCAAACTGTTTTGCCAACAAGTTATCGCAAGCAAGCCTTACATCTTGCCCACGATATACCTCTTGCAGGGCACATGGCATACGTTAAGACCAGATCTAGATTATTGACAGAGTTTCATTGGCCCAAATTTGCAGTGACATTAAAGCATATTGCAGAAGTTGTGACACCTGCCAGAAACTGGTAAAAAAAGGTAAACACCCACAGGCAAAGTTACAAGTCACTGACTTAGCCAGTCGACCTTTTGAAAAACTATCGGTTGACATAGTGGGCCCTCTCAATCATACAACTACTAGAGGGAATAAATTTATTCTAACTGTCATTGATCAATGTAGTCGCTGGCCAGAAGCGATTCCGCTAAAGAACATAACTGCCAATGACATAATGGAAGTGTTCTTCCACATTTTTTCTAGGATGGGTTTTCCAGATACTATCCAATCTGATAGGGGCACTCAGTTTATTGCCGCATCTACTCAGGCTTTCACCAAAATGTTGGGAGTGAAGCAATGTTTCAATTCCCCGTACCATCCTCACAGTAGCGGAGTAATAGAAAAATTTAACGGGGATCTAAAGCATATGCTTGCAAAAGTAACGCAAGAGCACCCCAATAACTGGGATTTATATCTACCAGCTATTCTTTTTGCTTATCGCGAGGTACCACATGCTAGTACCGGTTTCTCTCCTTTTGAACTTATCTATGGTGCCAAACCACGCGGCCCATTGACCATTTATCACCAAATGTTAACTGACTCTACTCCAGTACTTAAACCCATATCATCATACGTATGTTACATCATTGCGTGAAAGAATCATCAAATCATGTATTATTGCAAAGAATGCACTAAAACTATCTGGTGCTACTTATAGACAGTATGCTGACAAAGGTAACAGGACGATAACGTTGACACCTGGACAGGACGTTCTTCTTCTACTACCTAGTGACAGACATCTATTGACTGATTCTTGGCAGGGACCTTTTAAAGTGACGAGACAGATTTCACCTGTAGACTACGAAATCCTAATAAAAGACAAACACAAAATATATCACATAAATATGCTAAGACCATACCACAACAGAGACAACGAACAAGACGATACGACAGCGTGTACAGTGATAATAGATCACGAAGATGACGATGCTAGTGACGAGATTCCAACACCTACATTAGACATGACTAGCTGCTTGAAGGATATCAAAATCAATCCAAAGTTAACTCAAGCAGAGACAAACAGTTGCAAACAGCTTATACAGCAGTACAACACCATCTTTTCCAACAACCCAGGACAAACAGAATTAGTACAGCATCACATCACACTCACATCAAACACACCCATAAGATGCAGACCATACACCATCCCATTACATTACAAAGAATATTTGCACCAAGAAATAATCAACTTAGAGAAAAACAACATCATCAGACGATCCCAGTCAGACTTCTCATCGCCAATGGTGATAATACACAAAAAGGACAATACAATAAGACTGTGCATCGACTATAGGAAGCTAAATAAAATTACTGTTCTAGATTTGGAGCCAATGGCAAACACTGACGATCTTCTGACAGAACTGACAGACGCTAGGTTCTTTTTGACGTTAGATATGACTAAAGGATATTATCAGATAGAAGTAGACGAACAGAGCAGACATTTGACAGCATTTGCCACACCGTGGGGACTGTACGAATGGTGCAAACTTCCATTTGGGCTTGTTAATGCCCCTGCCACCTTCGTTCGTATGACACGACTTCTTCTTGTAGACATTCCTAACATAATTTGCTATATCGACGACATCTGTGTTCACACAGAGACAATGACAGAGCACATTAAGACGTTAGGACAGACATTTGAACGTATTAGACAGCACGGACTGACTGTAAAGCCTGCGAAAGTAGACATAGCCTACCAGGAAATAACTTTCTTGGGGTACAAAATATCAAATGGCTTTGTCATGACAGACGATAAAATTGTGTCCAAAATACTAAAACTATCACTTCCGACTACTAAGAAACAAGTCAGAAGTCTTTTGGGATTGATAAATTACTACCGGCAGTTCATTCCTGAGTTTTCCGAACTGACCGAAGTGTTTACTAATTTACTAACAAAAGATAAACCGGAGAAAATTGTACACAATGAATGCCTAAAAATTGCATTTAATAAAGTACTTGCGTGTTTTTCTGATAATAGTGTCAACAATCTTATCCTGAAATTGCCCAACCTCCGTTTACCTTTCAGATTGCGTACAGATGCTAGCTCCGTGGCGATTGGAGCAGTCTTGTTACAAGAGTACAATAACATACTACACCCAGTGTACTTCGTATCCAGAAAACTAAAAGCCAGAGAACGGGCTTGGTCCATCCCTCAGTTGGAAGCCCTAGCTTTAGTGGTGGGTATAACCAAATTATCCAGATTTCTTCTAGGACGGCACTTCATCGTGGAGTCTGACAGCAGCCCGTTGCATTTTATAAATTCAGGAGTACCCTCAAATCATATGGTAGCATGCTGGTCTTTGAAGCTTCAAGATTATAGCTTTGAGGTTCGACATATTCCAGGCAGAACCAATTCGATTGCCAATCTTTTGTCCCGTTGTCCGACCGACCCAGTAAGCACCAATGTCTGAGTGCAGTGTGTGCAAATACACTCAGACCGACACAGCCATTATTGAGTGAATAATTGTTTTTCTATTCACAAAAAGCTGTGCATTGTCTATAATGTGATGTGATAGGGGTTACCCCCATTATAAATAGTATTCTTATTTTACTAATTCATGTAGTGATTGTCCTGTATAATTGTGTAGTGTGTGGTAGAAAGCGAACTTTATTAATTGTATATATTACCAACAACAACAGTGTCACATTCGCTCAAAGAACTTACCTTAAGCGAACTATCCAATGTAACAGTGACATCTGCGTGTGGATAATTCCAGGGATATTTTAATGACGTGTGCGAACGTGTAAACTGAACAGTGACAGCTACTCCATTGCAGTTAACCGAAATCCATAATGTTCGGTAGTGAAACACATGAACAGTCGATCGTAATCCAGAAGGTTTTGTGAAACATCGAACACATGAACTGTAAGAAAGATACTTTCTGTAACTACATCAAACCGGAACAAGTGTGTTCTGCAAGCTTCTACATCAGCTGAGTTAATGTTCGTGTGTACTTCCGGATTAGTTAGGAATTTAGAGTAAAAGTAGCAGACGACAAATAAAAGTTCATACATTTATGACGATTCTAAAATGTTTAGGAATCTATAAAATGTAATACACGAATTGTGTGTTTATTTATTTATGTAGTGTAATCTTAGAATCATATCTTGATTTATGTATTCATATTACCGACTTTTTCTCGTTAATATGAAGAAACATCAAGCAATGACGCTAAGAAATAATAGAATTATTGTAAATTATTGTATTTCATGAATGTTAAAATTATTTCCCTTTCATTTGTGTGTTATTACATCCCTACAAAAAGGGCCATAATCTGAAATGTATCCATTAATGTGTTGCGTATAAATAGACATGCTGTTGCCAGATTGTCAACACTACAGGTAGACATCTAATAAGCATGGCAAAGGGTGCCAACGTTGCAGACCAACACGAGAGCTACTGACCAAATAAGGGCAGGGTTTGAGCGTTTTATACGACTTATAAAAGTCGTATATCAGTCTGGCTAGATGGTTTTTGTTTCAAGAACCATATTATTACTTTTTTTTCAAATTGCTGCAAGGTAGATGCGTGAAGCTGGTACTACTGATCTGACTGGGTCGCTAATGCAATTGAGGTAGGCAGCCATCAAGAGGATGAAACCTGACAAGTGTTAAAGGTTGAACACCACATGTCGTTGATTGCAATGTACATTTCTTATATATTTCTATGGCATATGTGTATTTATTTGCATGTGTATATAATAACAAAAGGGTAGACTCTGACAAGGTTTAAATATTAACCCATTATGTATATATGAGACATGAAAGATGACATCTTTCATGAAGTTGCCGGGGGAGCGTGTCAGAGTCCAGAAAGGAGACAGAGATGCAGTGACATCGTTACGCCCGCCAGGCGACTTAGCTCCCAGAAGGGACGCCGTAACTTCGTTACGCCGCCAGGGGAATAGTGGTTACCGGCCTGCAAGACTGCTGGCTGACAAGCGACCAGCGGTCAAGCAAGGACGACGCTTAACGCACGCATGCCTCGTGACGTCACCTGAGGTGAGAGGCGAGTTGCGAGTTAGCGGCAGACAGCTTGGGGACTTCGACCCTGGACAGACGTGTGAAGAGAGAAAGGCGTTGTGTGGTATCTGCGCTGAAAGTCGAGTGTCTGGACATCTTGAGAGTGAGACGTTGTGAGCTGTATTGTGTAAGTGTATATTGAAACATCCAGTATATATCTTGTTGTGAACATCGTTCCGTATTTAATATGTGAATAAATCCATCGAACGGTGTGTCGTTGAGTCTTACGTCAAATCACGTTGTATTTGTACTGTCTCACACTGTTAGGTGAGCGAGCCAAGTTTAAGACCCTGACAAATATGTTGCCTCTGTCTAGAATTTTTTGGGCATGTTATGAGAAGAAATGATTTGAAGAACTTGGTGACAACTGGTAAGATCGAGGGGAACAGACCAAGGGGAAGACCTAGAAGCAAGTACCTGGATGGCATGGCCTTGTGGCATGGTCGAGACAGAAACACGGAGCTGATCCACGACTCTGGTGATCGAGTGAGATGGCAGAACATGACAGCCCACGCTTAACTGCATGGCACATGATGGATGGATGGATTGTCTAGAATATGTTGCCTCTGTCTAGAATATGTTGCCTCTGTCTAGAATATGTTGCATCAGTCAAGAATATGTTGCATCAGTCTAGAATATGTTGCCTCTGTTTATGAATGTGTTTATTGTTCATGCTGACTGGTACATTTCTGGACAGTTTATGACACCATAACTACAATTATCGTTGTGTCCCTTCCCTCGGGTCAGAGTGGCTATAGAATGGGGTAGGGTTAGATCTGCAAAATGCTCCCAAGGCAATCAGAGGAATTGCTTCAAAGACACTCTGAAGATTTCACTAAAAGCTTTTGGAATTCATCATGACACTTGGGAGATTGTTGACAAAGACCGAAATTCGTGGCGTACAACATTATGCAAGGGTGTAGTCACTTATGAAGCAAACTGGACTACAAGAGCTGTGAAAAAAAGACTGGACAAAAGAACCACAGCATGAGATCCTCCTCCTGGAACATCAAGTATTCTTTGCCCACATTGTCAAAGAACATATCGAGCCAAATTAGGCCTTACCAGCCATCTTAGAACTCACGGCTCCAAACTTCCAACGAAACTGGATTAAATGAATGGTCATCATCATTCTTGATGGACAAACACCACAGATCTGCAAATATAAACTGCTGGCCGTCCCCCACCCTCACAAAAATAACATGGTCCTACCACCACATGTGGCTATGGGAGGATCGTTCTCCCACCCTCACAACAATAACATGGTCCTACCACCACATGTGGCTATGGGAGGACCATGTCCCAGCAGTTGGCATGATTAGCCCAATGATCCTGTGGGACATGGTCCATGGCTACACAGTTGAGTGACTGAGTGATTGGAGTATTCAAACCTGAAGCAGCTCAGCCAAAGTACATGTTTTATGTGATCATATGGTGCAGCAACAGTATTTATTATACATGAGCTTCTATCCAGATGTGTTTCACTATGTTGTGTTTCTCCATGTTGTGTTTCTCCATGTTGTGTTTCATCCATGTTGTGTTTCACCATGTTGTGTTTCACCATGTTGTGTTTCTCCACGTTGTTTTACCATGTTGTGTTTCACCATGTTGTGTAGATATGAATGCCAAAACGGTAGTGACGTGTTGGTATAATGGTTATGATTTTTTTTTTTGCACTCGCTCGCTTTGAACTCAAGCGTAGTCTATACACACTATTTATAGTAGCGATGGGCTGAATTTTGCGTGTGGGTTTGCTTTCCCTATTAACAGTGTCCCTCGCCATCAGAAAAACCCACTCCGACTTCAGAGGTACTTTTAATTTACGTTCCTAAGTCAAGGACGACAGGTCAACATTTTAGTCCAGCTGTCCAGTGTAGGGGATGAACCGCTAATCTTGGCATCATTACACCAGATGTTAAAGAACACTGTTCTTATCCATTCGACCATGCGGACCTGCATGGTTACGATGTTACACTGACAGTGGCATGAGCGGGGCTGGACAAGGGTTCATGTCAGCTCTCAACATTCGCGATGAGAGGGAAGTACTGATCATGTTTTGCTCCACTCCCCCAGGCCTACAACACACAATGGTGGTAACATGTCACATAGCCACAGCAGATGTCTGCTACAGGACTTGTGTTTTATGTGGAAATTATGGGATATTCATAAATGTCAGTAACAATGCTTTCACAGTAACTGCAGGGGCAGATGAGACCAACAAACTGTATCTACTCATCGCTGATGTGTTCACCAGAGGTGTTTCAACTCAGTACAGTTTGTGGAGTTTAAATGTTAAGATCACTGTTACAGCCTGTTTGTAGTCAACTCATTTGTATCCACCACTGGGCACCCATAAGCTAGATAAATTACAGAGTTCATGTCACCGTAATATTTAGCCATTGCACCAATGCATTTGCTGTACAGTATAGTTATCGGAAAGAAAATTTAACATCTGTTTATCTCCCCAAACCTTCATGATTATTTAGAGCTTGATAGAAGTTTTAAGATCTATGAAAACAAGTGGTCAGGAAATAATTAATTACCACATGATGTGGCTGTAAATGCTAGTATCCTGTGTTATACTGATAATCTGAGATGTTATACTGATAACCTGAGATGTTATACTGATAACCTGAGATGTTATACTGATAACCTGAGATGTTATACTGATAACCTGAGATGTTATACTGATAACCTGAGATGTTATACTGATAACCTGAGATGTTATACTGATAACCTGAGATGTTATACTGATAACCTGAGATGTTATACTGATAACCTGAGATGTTATACTGATAACCTGAGATGTTATACTGATAACCTGAGATGTTATAATGATAACCTGAGATGTTATACTGATAACCTGAGATGTTATAATGATAGCCTGAGATATTATACTGATAACCTGAGATGTTATAATGATAACCTGAGATATTATACTGATAACCTTAGATGTTATACTGATAACCTGAGATGTTATACTGATAACCTGAGATGTTATGCTGATAACCTGAGATGTTATACTGGTAATCTGAGATGTTATACTGATATACTGAGATGTTATAATGATAACCTGAGATGTTATACTGATATACTGAGATGTTATACTGATAACCTGAGATGTTATAATGATAACCTGAGATGTTATAATGATAACCTGAGATGTTATACTGATAACCTGAGATGTTATACTGACATAGCCTTAGCAATTAAACATACTGTATACAGACGTGCCAGATAAACTAGTAGTTTATCTCACCTGCTCTGCCTGCAGTAATAACCTGGTCACATTTCAGTCCTACTAGGCATATGACAAATATTACTATATAAGGGAAAATAATACATACTGTAACAACTTACTTCAACACCAGCTTCTTGCTTTATTTCACTTTTAATAAATACAGGAAATATTGGCCTACTTGGTTTTGTCTGAGAAACATATAGGACAATGCATGTTATGACAGTTTGTCTTCAAATGTTAATGAAGAATTGCATTTCTTATTCAATATTAAAATAAATGGGAAGACAAAAGTAACACATGTAGAACTAATCAAAATTCAGTGACACAAGACACAAACTCATGTGGATAGGAAGCACACAATAGGGACTATAAATGGGCTAAGAAGAAAATATGTCTTATGGAAACTACAGGCCAAAAGAAATATACAGAGACCAAATAGCATGGAGAAGAGTTGGACAGAGTAGTAATATAGGAGAAATACAGAAGAAACTATAGGAGATAACAAAGGAAAGGAGGGCATGGTGTGACATTGTTGAAGATCTCTGTTCCACTGAGGGATACAAGTTATAAGGATAACCATCATCATCAGGTTACTCAGTCCAGAGACTGGTGTTCAAGTTGTCTGATCACTGCCCTACATTGTCTCCTCTTCTCAGCTTAAGTCTGAGCTCTAATGTCCATGCATGCTTGTATAATGTTGTCACTCCTACATAATTTTTCTCCTACCTTGAATTATGTCTTCCATTATTTTCAGTAATGGATCTCTGTGTCTCATATTGTGACTAAAACCTGATAACCTTCTTTTTCATATTATGTTCAACAGTTGTTTATTTTCTCCTGTATCACCAAGAATGTGTTCATTTGATCTCATTTCTGTCTAGCCTATTCTTTGTATCCTACAATAACACCCTATCTCACATGTTTCCAATATATGTTCATCTCTTTAGTTTAGAGTTCATGTTTCACAGCTGTAAAGTGATGTGGGCCGGGTATCCATAGAGTGTATTTGTTCTTTCCAGTTTTAAACTGATATTACTTGATATTAGAAATGTTTGTTGTTTCCACAGTTTGAAATTGATAATAATAATAGAAATAGCTGAACATTGATATTCTGACAACTCAGAATTACTATTACTAATAACAACATCAATGGGAATTGGAAAATTACTCAAGTCAATGCAAGAGAATATGAAACACACAATTTATATCCCAGTGCAACCAAAACAAAAATGGCATCTGAGCCATAGTAACTTTTCATGCCATACTAATTCTTCAAGTAATTATTTAACTTTTTTTAATGTTGCATATCCCTTACAGGACATTGCAGTCAACACCAGCATGTTTCAGCTGTTGTTGACGTACTAGGCAAGTTTTATGTTCAGTAGTTTGCCATCGCTTTCTGATTGACCGGCTCACATACTCCCGTAAATTACCAATGTGGTGAGATCCGCTGCCGAATCTCGTGCAGCTGTTTTCCCTACGTGAATATACGGGATTACGAACGTCATTAACCACTTGGCCAGGGAGACCAGCTATTTAACTTAAGTCATACAAATTCTTCAGTTTAAAATAGTGCTTCAATTATTATTAATTCATCAAGCCATACTAATTCTTCAAGTCATACAGAATAAATAGCTTAAATAGATGGAGTTCTGCAGTAACATCAAATATTCTTACTTCAACATCTGGTTCCATTTTCATACTTGTACTTGATAACAGGCTGTCTGTTTCCATGTTTCATTTAGTCTGAAAGAAAACAGGTTAAAGTCAGGATAGAAACATGTATTGTTTAATCTAATACAGAAGCTGTATAAATAAAACTAAAGATAATCACAAGTAGTGTTTGACATGATTCACATACTATACAGTTATACATTACTAGAAGATCAGTGTGTCAGACCTCAGTGTGACATGATTCACATACTATACAGTTATACATTACTAGAAGATCAGTGTGTCAGACCTCAGTTTGACATGATTCACATACTATACAGTTATACATTACTAGAAGATCAGTGTGTCAGACCTCTGACATGATTCACATACTATACAGTTATACATTACTAGAAGATCAGTGTGTCAGACCTCAGTTTGACATGATTCACATACTATACAGTTATACATTACTAGAAGATCAGTGTGTCAGACCTCAGTTTTACATGATTAACATACTATACAGTTATACATTACTAGAAGATCTGTGTGTCAGACCTCAGTTTGACATGATTCACATACTATACAGTTATACATTACTAGAAGATCAGTGTGTCAGACCTCAGTTTGACATGATTCACATACTATACAGTTACACATTACTAGAAGTTCAGTGTGTCAGACCTCAGTTTGACATGATTCACATACTATACAGTTATACATTACTAGAAGATCAGTGTGTCAGACCTCTGACATGATTCACATAATATACAGTTATACATTACTAGAAGATCAGTGTGTCAGACCTCAGTTTGACATGATTCACATACTATACAGTTATACATTATTAGAAGATCAGTGTGTCAGACCTCAGTTTGACATGATTCACATACTATACAGTTATACATTACTAGAAGATCAGTGTGTCAGACCTCAGTTTGACATGATTCACGTACTATACAGTTATACATTACTAGAAGATCAGTGTGTCAGACCTCAGTTTGACATGATTCACATACTATACAGTTATACATTACTAGAAGATCAGTGTGTCAGACCTCAGTTTGACATGATTCACATACTATACAGTTATACATTACTAGAAGATCAGTGTGTCAGACCTCTGACATGATCCACATACTATACAGTTATACATTACTAGAAGATCAGTGTGTCAGACCTCAGTTTCCATGTGTATGGTTTGCTTCACTTCTAGGTATATCCCATCCAAGGTCACAGGTTCTGAGTAGGTGTCCTTTCCTAACAGTAACAGTTTTTCCAGGGCAGCTGCTTTAAGGCTACCCTTTGCTGTGTTCAACTTCTGGTGGGATTTTTCACGTGCCTTGTTTGCACACGGACCTCCTGTTTTTCTTCCTTATCTGAGAAATCTGGGTATCTTATTTCACGTCCAAAGTCTAAATGTGTATGCGATATCATTAATTAAATACCAGCGATTCTTGGAGTAATCCTTGCTCTATGATAAGATCGAACCTGGATTCTTCTGTACCTGAAGCTGATAATGTAACCTCCCATCTGTGACTAACGTAGGGCTTGAGAGGGCAGTTTTGGGTGAAAACTGAAAGCGACAGTATCAATCCACTAATCCAGCTGTGCTAGTTTCCTTACTAACGAAGAAATCAAACAATTTAGAATACACGTATTTAAAGGGTTAACAATTTCCCCATATTGATAATATTGGCTATTGCTAAGTAATAATACAAAAGGTAGAGGAACTTATTAATATTAATATTAGCAATTTCAGAATTATCGCCCTTTTTCTTAGCTCTTCACTTTTTTGTGTGTAATTTTGCGAACTTTTTCCTGCGTCCTCGAACGATCACTTCCGGTTTGACATGGACTGCTAAAAGAACAAAAAAAATGAAAGCAGTGTGGTACGATCAAAGGGGAAGTTATTCTCATATATTTAGAAGTGGTTCTGCTAGCTAACCGCCAAGTTATTATATAAAAAAAAACGATTTATTTGGATTATATTTGGTTCTTTTCACGATTAGTAAGGTAATTTGTCTTATAACTCCTGACTATGAAAGATTAATTCATTTTTTCGTGCATATTTGAATCCCCCGTTCAATTTTACATAAATATGAAGAGTTTCAACATTGCAGGTGTTTGCACACGATCAGGACAAAATATTTCATGACACCGCCTTGATAAGACAAAATTCAAGATGGCGGCGCCCATACCATATGATACAATAGTACTAAACTTTAGCGGACCTATATTTATTTATAATTAGAACTGGTAATTTAAGTACTAACATTAAACAGAATACAAGTGTCATGTGTAGCAGTAATGTATCTGTGTACTTGCATAATATTTCAACATTTTACATGACTGAAAATAATTTTGAAAGCCAGTTTTCAGACCCTTCTGTAAACTTGTAAGGTGTTACAGTTAAGGAGTACTTTTTTTCTAAGCTGCGTTACAGCACTTAATTATTTACATTTAAATGCAGTACTGTAAAATAAGTTATATGTTTTAAATAAGTTAGTATTTAATTATTAATTGCTGACAATTAGATACAGAACAGTGTGCTGTAATTACTGTAATTGTAGAGCAGAAGTAGAAATAGAAATCAATTTTTAGTAAACAGTTAATTATTTAATATTTTAATTTTTTTATTATTTAATATCTTAATAATTAATTAACTGCTGCTTAATTTGTGCAACAGTCACAAACTTAGTTACTTACATTAATGTTTATAATATTTAATCAACAAAAGAAAGCTGTCGCAATGCAGTTAGCACATTAAGACAATATGATACATTTTCATGAATTGTTCTTTCACTAACGACGAACATTCCACATGACATTTAATTAATATAATAAATATGCAGCTATTTTTAACTAGCAATTAGGTCACAGCACATCATAACAAAAAGTCTTATAAGTCAAGTGCATCTTTGTCAGAGACTCTGAGACTCTTGTGCTTTGTACGATGCTTTCGCCAGGCCGCTGTGTGGAAAGAGACTGAGCAAACCTGGTGCAATGAAGTTGATCCTCTCATTCCTCTCGACATTCTATCAAAAGAGGAATATTACCTTTACTTTTCTGTTACCAAATCATAAGTAGAAACCCCATTTTAAAATATTCTCTGTATATGCAAATACTAATAATAATCATCAAGTGCCGGCTGGCGTAGGCGTTCATGGCTTTCCACAAATCTCGGTCTTTGGTGTTCTGGATCCTAATACTAAATTATATTATACACCTGCGTTATACACCTGAGAGAAGTGAGGAGTCTCGTTCATGCCAACGAACCAGGCATGCTAATACAGGAGAGTACTCTTACTAATAATTTAATATATTAAAAAAATTAGTTGTGAAACACAAAAAGCAATTAACCAAAGAATGGCCATCACTTGTGACACTCTTTCTTTAACCATTTCCTGTGACATTCAAGATTCTGATTGTCACACCTTTGCCACAGCCTGTGTCAATTTGATAAAACAATTCAGATGCACACCTTCCTGTGGTGAGTTTCTATATATTTGAATAACGAAGACACAAACAATAGATTGCACGATTTATTGCCTGGCATATTTCGCTGCATCTCGTCAGGTACATACTGCAGAAATCTGAAAATATAAAAAAGATAAAATTACACAGAGTAATGAAGCTTACATAAAAGAATAACGAAAAACAAATGCCTACACAAAATACAATAAATAATCACGGAGAAGACCCTCCAGTGACTACATTGTTAATTACGTCACGGCACATCCTATAAAAAAATAAAACATACGTCAAGGTAGGCCTCGCCGCCCCGGACGCAATGATATATGGCACAATGTTGTCCGTTTAAAAATAAACAAGCCACGGTAATAGAAGGCAAATATTAATCAATTGGCGGCCATTTTAAATTGTTAATTAGGTCACGGCACATCCTATAAAAACAATAAAAAATACTCCAAGTTAGGCCTCGCCGTCCCGGACGCAATGATATATGGCACAACGTTGTCCGTTTAAAAATAAACAAGCCACGGTAATAGAAGGCAAATAATAAACAGTTGGCGGCCATTTTAAATTGTTAATTAGGTCACGGCACATCCTATAAAAACAATAAAAAATACCCCAAGTTAGGCCTCGCCGTCCCGGACGCAATGATATATGGCACAACGTTGTCCGTTTAAAAATAAACAAGCCACGGTAATAGAAGGCAAATAATAAACAGTTGGCGGCCATTTTAAATTGTTAATTAGGTCACGGCACATCCTATAAAAAAAATAAATAATACGTCAAGTTAGGCCTCGCCGCCCCGGACGAAATGAGATATGGCACAATGTTGTCCGTTTACAAATAAACAAGCCACGGTAATAGAAGGCAAATAATAAACAGTTGGCGGCCATTTTAAATTGTTAATTAGGTCACGGCACATTCCTATAAAAAAAAATAAATAATACGTCAAGTTAGGCCTCGCCGCCCCGGACGCAATGATATATGGCACAACGTTGTCCGTTTACAAATAAACAAGCCACGGTAACAGAAGGCAGAATTTCTCAAGTTTCCAATCTTAGGGCCGCGATAAATCCTGACTTATCAGTTAATTCATCATTGCACTTCCTGTTATTAAATTACGTCACCATATAATTCATAACTCCGCTTAGAATCAACGTACAGTCTTCGTTGAGATACCGTTGGATTCGTCTCGTCAAGCTCTATCTAACTTATTTCATAAGTAAAAACCCAATTTTTAAATATTGACCAAAATTGCTAGTGTATGTGTGTATCGTATTCTCCATATGAGAAATAATGTAACCTGTTTATTACTTATTACTATTAGTCTATTGCTTAACTTACCATCAGTATCATTACGAAATCAAAGCTCTCAAGTCTCAGGTGAAAACAATTACTTCAATTAGTCAGACATTACTATTTACTACACTACTCATTTCATTACAATTCCTCACAATGTCAATTAACAACCTAATTTTTTCAGACTATGTAAGTGGACTCAGCATAAAGACACATATTGTATAAATTTAGTTTACCCTACAATCAACAACGCTGTCACATGATGTCAGTAGAACTAGAAGATATCATTCTGGTTCATGTTGTAAATGTTGCAATCCGACATTCTAACGCGGCCATGTTTAGTAGACACCTCCCATTTCACTGAAACGGAAGTGATAATTTTTTAGTGGCCAACAGTAATACCGAAACAATTATAATTCATCATCATCATCATCATCATCATCGGTGCATTGGCAGTTGGCGTAGGCGATCATGCCTCTGCACAAATTACGATCTCAACGTCAAGGATCAATTTCGTGTGTTGACTCCCTTCCGTGCCATGACACGAGGCTGTAAATAATCGTTTCGCTCTGTCTGCCTTCATCCCGCTTTCCGAAAATCTTTCCGGTTGTCATAACGTCATAATATGTTACATTTTTTGACTTCTCATAACGTGGCAAAAAACGATGATTGTCTCTGTCTGATGTTTGTGATAAGTTGTAATAATTATATATGTGAAGCAAAGTTGTGTCCTGGCACCAACACTGTTCAGCCTCATGTTTTCAACTATGCTGACGAATGCCTTCGTGAACAATGACATTGGAATAGACATCAACTACCGTATGGATGGAAAGTTGATCAATCTCAGAAGGCTGAAAGCTAAAACCAAAACTAACAGCGACACCGTCAGAGAACTGCCTTTTGCTGATGATTGCGCTCTATACGCCAACTCAGAGGCAGACATGCAACACAATGTTTCAGCTTTCTCATATGCATGTGCCAACTTTAGAGAACTTTATCAACTTGGAGAAGACTGTAGTTATGTACTAGCTAAGAATCCCCAGGCACTTCTCCTACCTCTCAACACCGAACTATCCGTGTATATGATCACATCACCCGAGCGAGCATTATCCTGAATTATATATAGTGCGTTCACATTTGTTCGCCTCCATATAAAAATCCATATCTCAGTAACCAACTGAGGGAAAATTATGAGATTTAGCATACAACCTTGTCATCACGTCCACCCAACAAAAACACATTTGTTCTGGAGATTGTACAGCAGATTTCAAAGTTTGTTTATATGCGGTATATAATTTACGGGTCAGAGATGAAGTGCACATTTTTAGAAGTATTACATGACACGGAAACATCAGCGTTGAATGGTTAATTTTTACGTGGTTCACGAGAAAGGCCTTATGACAAGAACCCCTCGCAGTTTAAAATGGAAGTGTTCAGACTATTTCAGAGGTGTCGTCAGTATGTGGGTACTTTCATGAATCCTGATTATTATTATTTTTTTAATCTTACCACTTATCGCTAACATCTGAATGTGTGAATATTGTTCAGTAGGATTTAATGTAAAATTGTGTACACTTCAAAGCATCGCTATGAAATTGTACACAAATTTTCTGACAAGAAGCTGATAGAAGGAAACTCAAACTGTTTCAAACTGTTAAATCCCGACAAAAGAACGGTGCATGCATTGGGTGTGAGTAAACGGTCATTTCGTCGATGGGTGCAAGAATCTGGAATTAAACCACCACGTAATAACCAAACGGTAGGTAGAAAGGTTATTATAGACAACTTTGACAAGGATTTCATTAGGCGAGCTATTATAAAAATGCTTTAAAAAGTCGCTTAAAAGTCGACAGGGTCGACTTCATTGCACCGGGTTCTATCCCACATGGCTCGGTCTCTTTCCGCAGCGCGGAAAGCATCGCACAAAGCACAAACTCTGCAGCTCTAGCGACGACCCACAGGAGTCTCCGAACCAAAGGACGCGGCCCGGAATTGAACCCACAACCTCAGGAGCCCGAGTCAAAAGGCTTGACAACTTCGCCACGGAAGCTCCTAAAATTATAAAAATTTAGGATTTTATAGCCAGGATTATCCAGCATTATAAAAATGCTGGATGCCAAAGAAACAGTGACTGTAAGAAAACTTAGGGTTTGGTTGAGAAAGAACAATAACATAGAGCTATCCAAAACAACTTTGTGGAAAATTATAAGGACATTATCTTCACTTTTAGAAAGTACAAGGGAGGTATAAATATCTTTTCGAGCAGCCGCATTTAGGAGCCACGAGAAGCAGATACCTACGTGAATTAAGGAAAATGTGCAAAGAAAATTATGGCATAGTGTATTTGGATGAAATGTAGATCAAAGCGCACCACACAAGTGATAAGGAATGGCAATCAGTGGATGGACAGATAAAGCAACAAAGCTTTTGGTCATGGTCCATGCTTATAATACGCATAATGGCTTACAACAGAATGCTGGGCTCGTGTTCGTATCAAAGCAAACAGACAATGGGGATTATCATAATAAGATGAATGGTAATGTATTTAGAGATTGGCTCGAGAATACTGTGCTTCCATCCCTAGATAGACCGTCGTGTCCAATTATGGACAATGCATGATATCAATGTTGTTGCCCAAGAAGACAAAATACTTACAGCATCGAGCACAGAGGGAGGATTAAAGATATGGTTCCGAATGGAAAACATACCATTTCCAGAAAGGTATTTCTAGCTAGAATTGTTGTCCCTTGTAAAACAGACGCCAAAAAGCAAGAAATATCAAATCGACAAGTTGATAGAAGAGCATCGTCATGATTGATTGAGACTTCCGCCGTACCACTCTCATTTTAACCCTATAGAACTTGTCTGGGCTAAAATTAAAGGACAGGTGCCAGCTGCCAATACTATATTCAAATTGTCTGACGTCAAGATACTAATCCAATCCGCGCTATTAAATATTGATAAAAGTTACTGGGAAAATGTGAGGACTGTCAGGGTCTTAAACCTGGCTCGTTATACCTAACACATGTGAGACAGTACAAGTACAATGTGATTTGATGATCCTTTCTCGCAACGCGCCTTCCCACCTGAAGTGGCTTCACGAGGCCTCGTGAAGCCACTTCAGGTGGGAAGGCGCGTTGCGAGAAATAGCCAGACAGCTCTGGGACTCGGACTCGACTGGACGTATGGAGAGAGAAAGGCTTTGTGTAGTTCTGTGCCCGAAAGTCGAGTGCTTGTACATCTTGTGAGATAGACTGTAAGCTGTGGGTTGCCTGTAAGTGTATTGTTATAACTTGTGTATTGTAATGATCATCTCTAGATCGTATTGTATGTAATCTGTAAATAAATCCATTGAAACTTCGTGTCGTTGTGTCTCAAGTCAAATCACATTGTACTTGTACTGTCTCACATGTGTTAGGTATAACGAGCCAGGTTTAAGACCCTGACAAGGACCATGTGTTGAAAGAGGAAGAGGACTATTGGAGAAAGGATGGATTGAATTTTATGCAACCGAGAGCAGTCATCAACTTACTGTAATCGTCCTACACAGATTAAGATTTGAGCAGATCGCAGACCTTAGCCCACGTGCACGCTTACTGGGATATTTTGCTCCAACTATTCAGACCAATTGCAGGCCCTAAACATTACGGCATCAACACAATGTCAATGGTAACAGTTTGTATTCCACAGTGATGAATTTTCAATTCCGCAAGCCCTCAGCTGTGACAAACAACTGGTAATGGAAAAAAAAAACACATACACACACACCAAACGCATTGAATACCAACAGAAGAGTAATATTGCGGTGGAAGCTGACATGTTGTCAAATTAGGGGACAACACACGTGCATACGAATCAATCTATAAACTTCAATGAAAAGAGGAACAAAATCTTGGTCGTTAAGAAGAAAGCCCACTATAGAGACACTGACAACTATTTTCATAGTGCAAAACAAGGTAATCATGTTCCGTCTCTGAACAATAAACAGCAGAGTAGACAATCTTTCACGAAGACTCAAAGCGGGTCTGTCACCCATGTGTACGTGTGAACAAACTACACAGACAGCTAAACAGATCCTTAAAAATGGACACATGATGACTAAATTGCGGTATCATTTCTGGTCACTCCATACGCACATTAACGCACAGCTATTTGGAAGCTTTCACGAACTCAATATAAAAAGCTAAATGCATCATAGTAACATGAATACTTGTGTACAATTATTAACCAGCAGCTGAAGAAACAAGAAGGAAATGAAAAATAAGGTAAGAAATATATTCCTTCTACTTTCCTGTCAATTTACACATTATTTACCCCATGCCTCTGTAAATTCTCTGTCTTTACTAATATTACACATTGCACCCCTCTCGGGAGTCTCCGTGGTGAAGTGGTCAAGCCGTCTGACTCGGGCTCCGAAGGTTGTATGTTCAATTCCTTCATTTCACGAGTGCATTTTTTCGGAGACTCTCGAGGGTCGTCGCTGGAGCTACGGAGTTCGTGCTTTGTACGACGCTTTCCGCCCTGCGGAAAGAGACTGAGCCATATGGGATAAAAACCCGGTGCAATGCAGTCGACCCTGTCGACTTTTAAGATACATTTTTATTGCACCCACTCAAATACGAATCTGGCTACGCCTTGTACTTGTGTCCTTACCAGAAATAACCTGGTTTACTGTAAGACTAGTTTGTTAGCGTGAATTCACTACATTTTCCCCAAAACATCAAAGAAATGTCATCCGCTTTCGATGATTTAAGTTGCTTTTGTACCTATCAAAGACATATTCCTTGGGAGGGGGGTAAATATAAGACGGCAGGAAAAATTTCATAACGATGCAACAGTTTTCAAAATAATTGATCGTGAATGACGGCATTAATTTCCGGACAGACTATAGTTGCTGGATTTCCACTTCCGTGGCTCCTGCTGGCCATTCCCTGCACTCCCGGCTCAGTGTGATTATAACTCTGCACAAGTCTGACTGCTCCGCTGGCACGCTGACCCACTCCTCTCCTCGCCTGATGTTCTCCAAGGGGCACATCTGTCTGGTCATATCCTCGGCTTGAGCTATCCATGATTTCCCTCTTATCAGTCTCTGACCCTTCGTCCAGCGCCTCATGCAACGGGTGATCTGTGTCTGCAGCTACTCTGAGGTATGCCTTCGCCTGCATCACCTTGTGCCTACCAGCAACAGTCGGCAGACCAAGGATGTAACGCATACACACTACTGGGGTGTCTCTGGTGCAAATATGTGGCTCTGAGGGCCATACACCCAGACGGAGAGCAACCCGACAAAAATGCAGGACGGCTGCTATCCAGTTCACCAAACCAGGCATTGAACCCCTTCTCCATAAGTGAGGTCATCAAAATATTATAGCGAACTCTGTTGTACGCATCCTCGAGATCAAGCGATGCCACCATCGTTTCCTGTCTACTCTGGAACCCTTCATAAACATCAAAGTCAAAAATGGCTGCATTTGACCAGGCATCTTTTCCTGGCCTGTAGCTCCCCAGGCCTCTTGGGAGAAACTTCCCCCTTTCCAAAACATCCTGCATCTTAACAGCGAATATCTTCTCTAAAACCTTCCTAAATGTATTTTGAAGAGTGATTATCCTAAAGCCGGAGAGGGATGAGATAGCTATGTAACCAATCCTGCGGTACTGATGCTGTCCTAATGCTCTGGTTAAAGCAGTCGGTCATCTCCTTCAGGTCTACATCGCTCAAAGCCTTCGTGTGGCCATACGTGACACCATCAGGCCCTGGTGCCGTGTCTTTTGCCTTTTTCAAAATATGTTTAACATCTTCAACCCGTATCTTCTTCTTCTTCTGCGTTCATCCGGAGTTTCTTTTTTTCGGACGTGACTGCGTTGTGCCTGTTTACAGCAGAGCTGCGTTCTTGCGCTGTTAGGCCGACACATCCGACTTCTGCGGGCATTTGTTGACCGGGTTAACCTTCCCGGCAACCCGTATGATGTCTTCATAAGGCATATTCTCCATTGTGCCAGATAATTCCTCTCTAACTGCATCCCTGGTATCCGCATCATTATGATTGGTCTGCTCTAAAAATCTCTGGAGAAACGCCTCCCCTTTCTCTTTGTCTGTTGTCACGCGAACACCAATCCTCTTTATAAAGTGTTCCCACTGTCATAGGCCGATCTTTTCTTTGCATTTGTCTGTGCAGTTTCTAGAATTTTCGCAGTGTTTTATCACCTCCAATCTCCTTCATAAACCATTCCCATTTTACGTTCTTGGCCTCTGCAGCACATCGCTTGAAAGCGATGTCTTTCTTGAAAGACCTTGTCTTTCTTGTCATTTTCCGCTGTGTCCACTTCCTCTCGTGAGCTTCGGGGTGTCTGTCGCACTTTCCTTAGCTGCTTCACTGCAGCTCTCTTTACTTTCCAAGCATTGTTTACTTCTGGGGTCCACCATAGTGGGCTGCAAAAAGGAGTTTTAACAGTCCTGTTGCATGCCCCCTGTCTGAGGTGTCCAAGAAGGCTGTCAGTCCACTCATACCGGAAGGTCTTGCGCGCTCTCCCAGCCTTAACTTTCTTGGACTGATCAGGACTGAGCATTGTATGGTCACATTGGAAACATCCAACATCGGTCCATTGGCATCAGCTGGACTTCATCATCACAAGGAGACAACTGTCACATAAAATCTTGGAATGTCGATCGATGACAAACTGTCGCGCCAAATGTCTACCACAAATCCGGCAATTCTTTAATGTGTTGTTGATCGAGGAAAAACTGTCGCGCCATACGTCGGATGGTGGCAGCCATCCTTTAAAGTTGTAGACGGATTGTCTGGGTAAAAGTCAGCAGGGTCTTTTGTTGTGGGAACAAGAATTCTCTAGATCACAGGCCGGCAGGACTTTTTGAAGTGCCGGGACAGGTCCCCAGATGAACGCGGAATAGACGGCGGGTTGTTTCCACCCTGTCTAAACAGGAGAGAGAAAAATAGATTCTAGACTGTCTAGTGTCTAGACAGTTTTGTGACGTCACTCAGACCCAGTATTAAACCAGTTGAGGTAAACAACTTTGGGGAAGTCGACCAAATGTTGTGAAACAACTAAGACGTATGTATTATTCCGAGTTGATTCTGGAGAGGGACTACAGTGATTACTGTCGATTTGCATTGGCGGACATGTTACCTTCGTGTGATTTAGTAGCCCCAATTTTCAAACCGGAATACATATATGGTAATTAAGTAAATAAACCTACATTGGATTATTCTTAGGAATCGAGTGTAGTAATGTACGTTGATAGAACGTATAAGAGCGTCGGCAACAGTAGCCCATTGCGTAGCTTAAACTAGCTGGTGTGAGATATCATTTAACTCAGTGAGTTAAGGGCAATGTAGTAGGATGATATTTAGGGAGATTGAGGATGGCTGGGGGGGGGGGGGGGGGGGGGGGGTGTGAAGGAAATATCAAATGGTAGGATCTTCCAGTAGGGCATCTGCTGGGTTTCTGCCCTTTTCCTTTAGTCTTTCCTTGTCTTACCATGATTGAGACCGATGTGATGAGCTCCTCGGCCTTATGACAGAGTTTGGTTCTCTGTTATATTTCTGAGTGCAGCCGGTGGCCTACACTCACCTAATAAAGGTTGGAATCGGGTTGCTTTCACCAGGTGTGTTCTCTCTTCAACAGGTTCCACCATAGTTACCACCAGCTAGAAGAAAAGTCATGGCTCGAGTATTGAAGGCAGAGTTTACTGAGAGGATTTTACACTGGGCCCATAACCCAGAGGGTCTGCAGGAACCTGGCCTCTGCTGAGCAGGAAACGATGATAATATAAGAGGGTTTCCTAGGTGATAGGTTACATCACATTAAAATCAAGACACTGACAATAACACATGTACCAGGAACATTAGTAGATCTAGATTCCTGGAAATTTAACAGTATATGTTACAATTGGTGAATTCCTACATTACCGATTAACTGTGTGTGTTACATTTTGGGAATTCCTATGAACAGTAAAATACTAACATTGGGTTTTTTCAAAAGTGACAGTAACATTAATTTTAGGATTCTTTGATCCCAGAACTTTTATGAAAGAGTATTTACACTGTGTTTTTTAGATTGATGATCGATATTGGACTGTTTCCACTATTGATGACCAGGCATTCAGATTGTCCAAGAGCTATCGGAGGAAGTCGACACTTGGCCTGAGAGACACATCATTTGGGTGAGGTTTTCTGTCCATCATATATGATGCTGTTGTGTGGCCAGTACAGTGATGAAACTGACTTTGCTCCTGAGCTATTCGGTCTGACTCTACATATACTTTAGATTATACGACAGACATTCTACACATACACTTTGCACACACCTGACACTTTTCTTTATTAAATTGTTTTTGTCAGTTTTTTTAAAGCTAGTGTTGTGTGAGTATGTTTTGGAAAAGAATGAGAGGGGGCATGGTCCATTGGTAAGAGAGAGAGAGAGAGAGAGAGAGAGAGAGAGAGAGAGAGAGAGAGAGAGAGAGAGAGAGAGAGAGAGAGAGAGAGAGAGAGAGAGAGAGAGAGAGAGAGAGAGAGAGATCCAGGGACTGACGGGGTGTTGTGGACAGAAAGCTGGGGGGATCCTCAGAATAAGGATTTGGGGTTAAAAGGATGTCGGTATTGATTCTCCTCACCCCAGGGACGACACTTATATAAAATACGACAACGACATCTTAACCAAACATGATTAACTCGAAGTTACTATAGTGCTGACTGTGATGCGGATCATTCTTTGGTGTTGCAAGAGTTAGACTGAGATCAAAGAGAATCTACACAGCTAAACACAAATCTAGCCCCAGGATTAATATTATTAACTCCCACGATCCTGAAAAGTGCTTTAAGTTCCAACAGCAACTTGAAGACATTTTTTCTGATACATAAGAAATTTGTACAGTAAGTGAAAAGTGGGGTAAACTTAAGGACACTCATTATGAAGCATCGGTACATGTTTACGGCACTGTGGATTATAAGAGGCAGGACTGGTTTGCGGCAAACAGCCAGACACTGCAACCCTTGATTGATAGAAAGAAGAAAGCTCTCTTAAGAAACAAGGAAAGCACAACGTGTAAAACCCTCAGTGAGCTGAAGCAAGCTAGGAAGGATATATTTGGCGCTCGCTCGCTTTGAACTCAAGCGTAGTCCATATGCACTATTTATAGTATTGATTTACTGAATTTTGCATGTGGGTTAGCTTTCTCTATTAACAGTGTCCCTCGCCACCAGGCGAACCCTCTCCGACTTCAGAGGTACTTGTAATTAACGTTGCCAAGTCAAGGACGACAGGTCAATATAAGGTGGTTGTCGCCTTGAACAGGTTTTAGTGGCTTTCTGATGGATTTGTTCATTCTAACGGGTACATCAAGTTTGCCTTCTACTGCTCCATCCTTACTCAATCGATCAACTCGCTCATTTCCGGGTACTCCACCGTGAGACGGCATCCACTGTTTGGTGACATTACCCTGACTGCCAAGTTCAAAATCGAGTAGTACTGCAAATTTCCAAAACAGGAGAGCATCAAGTATTGCTTTTGCATCAGTAATATTACACATTCCAAAGCCTAGGATTGACTTATACAAAACAAGCTTAACGTACTCTGCAGCTCAGCTGTGGAACAATCTTCCACAAGAAATCAAAGAAATCACCAATCCCTATACATATAATCGCAAATTATTCGAACACTATCTCAGTACGGATTATCTTCCCCCTTAATAATACAAATAATAATAATAACAAAATCCTAGTATAACAGCCAGTCCCATTTTGGTAGGCCAGTATATTCCACATGGCTAATAACAAGTGTCACACCATTAGCTAATATTACTAAGTCGTATAGTATTGATGTTCGCATTTTGCCCATGCCTTTATAATGCATATATTTTAAATTGTTGCTGTTCTCTGATAGCCTTGAATGATGTGTAAATGAAATAATGTATGGTAGAGAGTGATAGAAGGGCAGAATGTTAGATGGGCCTGCGTGCCCAATTCTTAACCCTTTGAAAATAAAGTTTGTTCGTTCGTTCGTTCGTTTAGTCAATAGCACCACATGCTGTGTACCATGGTTCGTTTTTAGTAATTTTTCTGTTACTATCTTCATTGCCTGGTTTTATGCATCATAGCTATTTATGTCAGTACTTTCCTGTTGTTACTCTGACGGTGTCCCTAGTATTATTTGGACATTTTTGTGATGATTCAAATATCACAATGTTTCTCCTCTCTCTCTCTCTCTCTCTCTCTCTCTCTCTCTCTCTCTCTCTCTCTCTCTCTCTCTCTCTCTCTCTCTCTCTCTCTCTCTCTCTCTCTCTTCTCTCTCTCTCTGTTTTTTTTTCTTTAGTGGTGCTTCAGATTGAATTGTCTATTTTTAAAAAAAACCAGAAATAATTACAATTGTAAAGTTTCTCTTTGTCTGGATGCTGTGATTGAAAATGTCACTCTTTTGTCCTTGAAGAAGACCTAGCAATATTATAGAATTCTACAAATCAAATAACAACAATGTCAGTCACATATTTATTAATTCTACTAACACATTCAAGTTTTACGTTCAGAAGTTTGTCAATGCTTTCTGAACGACCGGCTCACATACCCTAGTAAGATACCATCGCGGTGCGATTCGCTGTCGAATCTCGCACAGCTGTTTTCCCCATGTGGATATACGGGATTACGAACACCGTCGTTTACTCTTTGGCCAGGGAGACCGGCGACACACACACACACAATTTCATCTCATATCATCATGTTCCTCTTGTACTTGCGGTGTCGAGGTGAAGTATAAACAGTGGGAGAGTGCCCGCTTATGGGCTTCGTGTATCGATATTCCCAAGGACTCTGCTATTCCCTCCGTCCAACGTTTACATGGTCGGCCTCTTCCTCTGTTTCCATCTGGTCTGTGCATCATTGTTTGTTGTGGTATGCTGTTGACTGGTAACCTACTTGCATGGCCAAACCATTTGACTTGCTGCTTTCTAATAAAATCTAGTGCTGCTTTAACTCCCACTTTAGTCCTGATTTCTTCATTTCTCATCTTATCTCTTCTTGATAAGTTGAGTATTCTTCTCAGGAATCTCATTTCTGTTGTTGTGATTTTTCTTTTCTCTTTTTCTGTCATTGTCCAGGTTTGGCATTGGTAGCATAGAGTTGGTAGGAAGATTGTGTTGTAAAGTGCTTTCTTAGTAATTATTGATACATGTTTGTTCTGTAGTATTGGTGCCATTTGTCCAATGAGTTGGTTTGCCTTATTGCACCTATTTTCGATCTTGGCTTCTGATCTGCCATTTGATGATATTATACTTCCTAGGTACTTGGAACTCTTTATTTGTTTCAAGGGATGTTCGTTTAGGTGAATTGTTGTTGTTTGTGAGGAGCGTCTGGCCGAGAGGCTAAAACGCCGCACTCTCATTCGGGAGGCCCGGATTCGATCCCTCGGTAAGGTGTCGGATTTTTTTCTGTCGGGGGCAAAAAGAAAATAAAGAAAATCCTAACCTGCACAGTTCGCGGCGACTGCACTAGCCAGGCGGCCTTAATTCCTCAGGCTCAAAGACCCCTCTGCCATACACCGCAAGGTACTGATATTGGCAGTAAATGACAGTTTTTTTTTTTTTTTTTTTAAATGACAGTTGTTGTTTTGTCTTCTTTAGTTATAGTCATTACCTCTATTTTGCTTATGATAAATTTTACTTATATATATATATATATATATATATATATATATATATATATAATTATGTGCCATGCCGACAAGCTTCAGCGGTTGTGTTTCGCCTTCTCACACGATCACCAGAGTCGTGGAGCAGCACTGTGCTCTTGCCTCGACCATACCACGTGGCCAAGCCGTCCAGGTATTTACTTCTCTGTCTTTCCCTTGCTTTTTGATCCTCAATCTTGCCAGTTGTCACCAAGTTTTCCAGTTTATATCTTGTCATAATGTGTCAGAAAAATTGTGATTGTTTACGTTTAATGTCTCCAATCAGCTTACGGTTTTCACGTGTTTCGTGTAGCTCTTGGTCATTGGTTTTTCTGCGATCAGCGTTGCCAGTAGTGGGTTGTGCTCAATATTTAAATTTCAAATCCCGAAACAACCAAATAATCAATTGGTTTTTCTGTCTGTCCATGGTATTCTTTGCCTTTTCCTCAGAAACCACATTTTCATAGCCATCAGATGTTTTTCAGCTTGTCTGCTCATTGTCCACGCTTCACATCCATGCAAAAATACAGGTCAAACAGAGCTTTAGTTAATGTCAAAGACTAGACATCACCCTTGACACACATGTTCAGGTGTGTAGCACTCCAGAACATACGCGGTTAACGAATGAGAGGCGGAGCTTCGAAGGGAAGAATAAGAGTCTCAATTGCCAGTTATCAGATGACAAGACAATAAGCAGGCAAGGTGGGGTATCTGTAGAGTATAGGGACCTGAATATGAGAACCACTCAGGATATTTCATGTGCAGGGCACATAGGAATAATGCGGACGCAGCATAGAGTCGTGCCCCAGTTTTATTGGCCAGCATTTAGTAAAAATAGCAAGTTAAACAGAGAATCCCGTGAACCCGTGCAAGCTACAGAGAGGAAAGTTAGGCCATTTAAAAAAGGCGTTAGTGATATCACTGACCCGGTGTTAGTGATATCCAAAAGATGTTTTAGGTATACCGTGACCATGATTGATGGTTACACGAGATGGCCAGAACCAGTACTTGTCAAACATAATACAATAGAAGCGGCGACTGAAGCACTATTAGCACTATTAGCGGTACTTTCTAGTTTGGAGTTCCCAAATGAAATTTTGCCTGACAAGGGGCGACAATTTACGTTTCAGATAATTAGAGATGTGAACAGGATGTTACACATCACGCAGTTCTATAGTATAGTAAAAAGAAATTTGTGTCAGCCATTACATCAGTATGGTCTGTGTGGACAAAGAAGGGCAGACCCAACAAGGTGGTATGGACTCCACAGGGGGTAGCAGACCTCAAAAGTACGACGCTAATTGTGAATCATCCCACTGTAATTCTCCCTACTCTTGATTTGCAGTGTACACGTGGGGGAGACGCATCATCGGCAGAAACTGGTGGATGCGAGTTACACGAGAGGAGTCCAGTTGTTTATCCAGTGCTACAGGTCAACAGTGAACTCTCGCCACCAGAAACTAAAGGTTCAAATTTTCAGCGTTGTGACTTAGCGATTATGGAGTCTAGGCGTGCAACGGTCGAGGTGCCTATTGAACAGACAAGTTATGGTTTGGACATAGTACCTACCAGTGACACTCGCACATTCAGCAGTAATGAAGAACTTAGGTACTCACTGATGGATTATCTTACGGATGGAGACATTCTGTGCTGCAGCTCTAGTCATCAGGTACAGAAACACACCGATCTCAGTCCCAGCAGTAAAAGAACCTGTAGCTTTGTACACCAAATCAAATTGTATTTACCAATTTACATGCAGATGCGAGGCCATCTACATAGGCAGAACTGAACGACAGTTACATTGCAGGGTTTTGGAACATATTCCGAATTGGTTGGACAAGATACACACACAGAAGATGGTAGCCTAGGCAGGCCGACACACCGGAACAGTCCGGCTTCATCGGTCGGGAGACATGTGCTCGAGAGTGGTCACGTGGTTGAAAGAGACAGTGCCTTCCGTGTGTTGTTCAACACACAAAGTAGTCGATTGTTAAAGTTTGCTGAAGCTATACTAATCAACCTTCGTAAGCCGTCCTTGTGCAAGCAGAAAGACATGTTAGTCAGTTTAAAATTACCGTGGTAGACAATCGACATTACTGTGCGAACATGTGTATATTTCAGTTTGAAGGATTTATCTAATTAATTCACGTAAATTGTGTGATTTCTGCAGTATGTACCTGACGAGATGCAGCGAAATATGCCAGGCAATAAATCGTGCAATCTATTGTTTGTGTCTTCGTTATTCAAATTTATAAATAGTAACAATGTTTGTGTCCTTTGTATCTTGTGGTACTGATTGTTCTTTCCAGCAGAGCTGAAGTATTGTATACAGTTTTGGGATGGTTGTTTATTTGCCACATTTTAAAATTCAGGTGGAATAATATCTTTTCCTGGTGTCTTGCTAGATTTGAGAGTGTCTAGTGCTTCACTGATTTCTGTGAAACACGGATCATTATCCAGGGCAAGCATGGTGGGCTGTTGTTCAATGGTTTCTATTGCTTCTTTCCCAACAGTGTTTTCCACTGAGTATAGCACTGAGCAGTGATCTACACAGTGATCCATTTGCTTCGCTCGGTCTTTTATGATAACCCCCTCTACTGATCGTAGAGGGACCATCTTATTTTTTGATGGGCCGACAGCTTGCTTAATGCCCTCATACATTCCTCTTATATGTCCAGTGTCTGCACAAGTTTGAATTTGTGGACAGAGCTGTAGCCAGTTCCTGTTTGCACATTTTCTAGCGGTCTAGCTTCCGGTTTCAAGATGGCGACGGACGGTCGTGTTGTTTTGTGTTCGTTAACTTTTTCGCGTAAGGGATGGATTTATTCATCTCTTGCGTGTAATTGGTGTGCCAGGATGTAAAACCAGGAGTTTCTACTCAAGATCTGTGCGGGTGCTACGGAGTTCGTGCATCGAGCGAAGCCATCCTTGAGTGAATTTTCAGCAGCGTGTGTGGTTATCAGCAGTCTGTGTTTACGTTTTTTCAACATGGCGGAAGAACGTCTTCTTTCCGAGCGATCAACAGTCAACATAACGAAGCGGCGTGGTAGCCGCGCAGGGACAAAGAAGCAAGGTAAGCGCGGGGGTTTGAGACGTTTTAGACTCAAGTGTCACCGTCTAGGACTCAGGAACATCCGTATTCTATATTGGAACTGTGCCAGTGTAAAACAACGGGGCTCTATTTTAGAAACCCTAGTTTACAGGAACGACATTGTAGCACTCCAGGAGACGAGACTGGGCGATCAGCTACTCCGAATTGCCGGCTTCAAATGTTTCTACAACAGACGACATCTGGGAACGGCGATTCTCGTTCGCGACAGCATGGTGGTGTCAGAGCTAGACATGTCCAGTTGGGACAGTGACGATATACAAATACAGGCGTTGAGAGTTCATTCCAGTATACCATTCGTGTTGGTTAATGTTTATGCCCGCAATGCGAGTGTGGACGCCCAGAAGTGGCAGTGCTTAAGTGGCATATTAGGCCACGAGAGAAATGTTATTTTCTGTGGTGACTTCAACGCTAAAGGCAGATCATGGGGAAACACTTCCTCCAATACACAAGGGGAGGAGCTCGAGACTGCACTGGAAACCATCGACCTGGTTTGTATCAACAGTGGCTGTGTCACCAGGACAGCAAGCCGTCCAGGCGATGAGGACAGTGCTATTGATCTGGCGCTAGTTTCACCTTCACTCACTACAGTGTGTAGATGGGGTGTCCTAGGACACCATGGCAGCGACCACCACCCTTGCAGCATATTGGTGGAGAAAGGCAGAACCAGGCAGCACAAGCTAAAGGTAAAGACGTTCCAGTATGACAGTACAGGGCAAGATGTGGTGAGCAAAATAAGACGTGACAAGCGCAGAACGTTTCAGGGCAGGAGAAAAAGCTGGGAGCAGCCACCGTGGTGGAGATTCGAGGTGGAGAAGGCTTGGGTGGATAAGCGTAGTGCTGTAAGGAGATGGCAAAATGCCAAGAAGAACAGAGCTGGTCATCCTAGTCCCTGCTTGCACTTAGAAAGAGAGATGCACACAAAAGTAAGCTATTTCAAAAAACTGGTCAAGGTGGTTAAAAGCGAAAAATGGGCAGAGGTGTGTCAAAGAGTAAGCACAGACAAGTCACTGAAATTGTTCTGGCGACTACATAAAAGCATGAGTGGGGTAGTCAAGAATAAGAGCATTTCTGACTTCCAAGGTGCTGACCTCATCTGGCAGAGGACTGATGAGGACAAGGGCAAAGCCCTCTTTGAACGCTACCTTGAGCAGAGCAACCAGACAGACATGGGAGGCCGGAATCTGGCCAAGGAGGTCACCTCAGACAGATGCAAGGCCCAGAACACTTCGGATGAAGACACAGTGACAGTGAAAGAAATCAAGGCTGTGCTTCGACGATCAAAAAACAGTGCTCCAGGTCCTGATGGCATAAGATACGACGACATAAATAGGTGTACCGACAATGAGCTAGAGAAACTAGCAGACATGTACAACAACAGTATAGGGAGTGCTAGCATCAAGGAGGAATGGTTACATAGCTATCTGATTCCCTTGCCGAAGCCTGACAAAGACCACAAAAAAATTCAGGGATATCGAATTATAACCATGCAGAATACAGTAGGCAAGCTGCTGGAGAAGGTAATTGCCAGGAAAATATCAAGCCAACTAGAGAGGCAAGGTGTTTTCCCACCTACCCTGGGTGGGTACCGTCCAAAAAGAGAAACCTGGACCAATGCAGCAGTCTTTGCCCATGATGTCTATGAAGGTTTCCACTCAGGCACTGAAACTGTTGCTGCAGCGATTGATCTTGAGGACGCATACAACAGAGTACCACTGGATTTTTTAATGTTTCAGCTTCTTGAACTAAACGTAAGTCCATTCCTCCTTAGTTGGATCGCTGCAGCCCTCTTCCAACGGAAAGTAGTTTTTAGATGTGGCAGTTGGACTTCGGAACCAACAACAATATATCCTGGCCTACCACAGGGATCACCATTATCTCCGGTACTGTTCAACGCCTACACAGTGAGAATCACCAGTGAGCAGATCACTGGACCTGGCAGGACATTGTCATATGCCGATGATGTTTTAGTGTATCGTCAGGGTAAGGATAGAGAGGAGGTTGCTGTGGAACTACAAACCGAACTCAATCGCATAAGTACTTGGTGTGATGAAGCTGGGGCAATGGTCAACCCAACAAAGGCAACAGTGACTTGGTTCTCGTTGAATAATCATATTGTCAACAATCCAACACCAACTGTAATGCTGTGTTCAGAGACGGTGGAAAGAACGCAGGCAATGAATTACCTGGGGATACGGTTTGATCGAAGCCTTGCTTATAATGTGCACATAGACCAGGTGATAACAAAGGCCAAGCGGGGCTTGGCAGCGATGCGGGTGATGGCGGCAGCAAACTGTGAGCAGCGCCATCTATGTCTTCTGTACGAGGGGCTGGTCATGTCTGTTTTGGAGTATGCAATGGCAATCCTGACTCTCAGCCATAAGCAGATAGAAAGGATGGAAAGGATACAGAATGAAGCTATGCGCATTATTCTTGGATGTACAAGAGATACAGCATGCAGGGCGATGCGCTACCTTCTTGATTTTCCAACCATTGAAGAGAGAATGCAAGTTTGCAGGGCACGCGCCTACCTCAGAATTAACGCAAACACACAGCATCCACTGCATAGTGAAATTAGGAAGGTGAAGGGCAGCAGGTTAAAAAGAGGACGGTCGTGGATGGGTCAAGCCGAAGACATTCTTCAACAGGTGTGTTCACTTGAGGACTTAGAACCTGGCGAGGAGTGGGTGCAAGTGCCAACAGACTTCTGCACATCCTTTTCAGTTTGCATCCAACTAGATAGAAAATGCAGACAAGAAAATCCGGCTGCTGTGGAGGCTGAAGTACAAGCGTTGATTTTCGAGAATTCGCTAGACAGTGACGCGGTCATCTACACAGATGGGTCGGTCGTCCGACATGTGAGAAGCTCATGGGCCTTTACAGCTCGGGCCGGAGGGAGAATTGTGAAGGAGGACTCTGGTGCTTTCACTGAAACCACAAGTAGCCTGACCATGGAAGTCATGGCAGTAAGTAAAGCAATAACATGGCTCGAGACACAGACATTCACTAGGGCTTGTTTCCTTAGCGACTCAATGAACATGATCAAGAGGATAGAGGAGGGGTCGATCCGAAGAGAATGGTTGCTGCCTCTGGAGCGGTCTCGGCTGGCAAAGATTAGTTTCATCTTCGTGCCAGGTCATGCGGGAGTACAAGGAAATGAGCGGGCTGACAAGCTCGCAGGTGAGGCTACTGTGGAGGGCAGACGCGCCATGGACCAGGCTGACATTCTGAATGCTCTACGAGAAGTGAGACTTTTGCAAGAACCAAGTGATGACTGTGAATCTACAACAATGGCCAGACTGCGAGAGCAGCAAATTAAAAGAGGGGTGGCCAAACAAGAACACTACGCAGGAAGCCAAAGAAGATTGATAAACCAACACAGAACTGGCGTCGTTAGCCGCTACACGCTGCGGGATTTGCTGAGGAGGGGATCCGAGCACTTATGGACTGAATGGTCCGATGTGCAACGAGGATGATCTGTCGACTAACTAACTAACTATTTCTGGCCCTTCCGCAATGCCTGCAATGTTTCTCTGGCGGTGATGTTTTATGCACTGAGAATGCATGTCTCTTTATCTACAGGACTGGAGTATCTCTTTAGACTGTGCTTCAAACCAGTTGACTGGCTTTGTTGGCTTCTTGTCAAATGTTGATAGTGCTGTGTTATAGACGGTGTCACGCAAATGACTCCATCTGTTGTTGGCAGTACAAGTTGTGGGGCCAGGCAGAACCCCTGTCAGAGCCTGGATGAATTTATTGACCTTCTTTGGGTTTTGGGTGCCGCTGATGTCGATGCGTTGATTTCCTTCTGTTCTGTTTCTGTAGATTCTCTTTGGCTTTATCTTCCTCTCGCTGGAAACGAGTGAATGATCGGTGTCAGTCGGCACTATGATAGCTTGGAGCTAGCTGTACATTGCGGAGATTGCTGCGTTTAGTGAGCACCTGGTCGAGTTGGTGCCAGTTCTTTGATCTGGGGTGCCTCCATGACATCTTGTGTTGTGGTTTTATATTAAAGAAGGTGTTGATTTCGCACAGATTATGATGGCTGCAGAATTCCAAGAGACTTTGTCCATTGTCATTGATCTTCCCAACGCCAAACTGTTTAGACATACAAGCCAAGATTTGTGGTCTAAGCCAACCTTGGTGTTGAAATCTCCCAAGATGAAAAGGTGTTGTTCCACTGACCATTTTGCTAAGGTCGTCATAAAACTTATCTTTAGATTATGATGCTGCGGTTAGTGATGGGGCGTAGACGCTTATAACACTAACTAGGCCTGCCTTTGGAGTTGGAGCTTCAGTATTCTTTCAGTGTCGTCGCTTGGTGGTATGATAGACTTTAGCAGCTTTTTTTTTTCTGACAGCGAAGCCGACTCCATGCTCCCTGGTCCCTCAGCACGACTTGTCATGCAAGTAGAAAATGAAGTCCCTCTCTTTGATGTTTCCAGATTCTAAGAGTCTGGTCTCTTGCAGGGCGACAATGTCTATCCTCAGTCTTCTTCTTCTTCTTTGCGTTCATCTGGAGTGTTTTTTCAGATGTGATTGCGGTGTGTCTAAGTTATGCGCCCTTGGTCTGAAACCCGTAGGCCAACACATCCGACTTTAGCATGCTTTTTTGACCAGGTAGCATTCCTGGGAGACTCTCACTTTTGTGGTACCGTCTACATCCCAGCTAGTCAAGTTGGAACAGTCAAAGACTTCACGGTCATCCCTCAAAGGAAGGCAGGGACAGTCCATAGCATTTTCCGCCATTCTGGGTGGCTTCCATAATTGCAGAGCCGACACATAGTGCCCTGGTGCTGGGCTTACCGAGGGAATCGTCACGTCCTGCTCATGGCTGCTTTAAATCCTCACTTCAATATATTGGGTATTTCGTTCACCCCGGGCCGTTCCCGCACAAACCAGACAGGTCTGCAGACGGTGTCCACTCAGTGAGTTTTCATTTCGGACATGTTTGTGCTTGTCGTTGTGCCCGTCAGAGCTGTTCCAGGCACGACAGACATTCGGAAAACTACATAATCAGAGCTGTTCCGAACAAGAGCGGCATTCGGAAACTAGTTAGTCGGTTGTTCCTAGCACGAGAGACATTCGGACGAGATATTTCACTCGGACGTAAATGTGTAGTGCCAATTTTTATTTTGCCACCCGTAGGACGGCACTTCCAACTTCGGCGGGCATTTTTAATGAGGTTAGCCTTTCTCGGGTTTCTAGGCACGTTAGACTTATTGTTGTGATGTCGCCCACATCTCAGCTGGTCAAGACAGAATGGTCAATGACATCACAGTCAACCCTCAAGGGAAGGCAGGGGCAGACCATGGGCATTCTCTCGCTTTCCAAGGAGGCTTCCATAATTGCAGAGCCAACACATATTGCTCTGAGACTGGGCTCACCCGAGGAGTTGCCATGTCCTGGTCATGGCTGCTTTAGTTCCTCACTTCCATGTGTTGGGCATCTCGCTTGCCACTGGTCGCTCAAGCATACACCAGGAACAGTCAGTCTGCGGGCGACATCCACTAGGTAAGCTTTTGCTTTTGACTTCGGACCACGCAATGGATTCACTAGCCGTGCGTTCCATTTCATGTTATTGAGACGTTTTTCCACCTTTGTCTACACTCTCTATGAGTTAGTTACAGGCAGTTTTCGAAACCATTTCATTCGACTGGGGCACTTCTTCTACCTTTTAGTACTCGCTCACGAGGTAGGCTACATGTGCTGCCGGCTCAGCACCTTACCTCCGCGCAGCAGTGAGCGAGAAATGGCGAGGCCCTCTCATCCGGGGATCCCTCATATCCCCCAGCTTAGAGCCTTCGGACAAGTATCAGAACTGGGCATGTAGTGTGCTCAGTATCTCACCTCCATTTTTTGGTAGGTGGGTATCGGCCCAGCTCTCCCATCCGAGGGTTTATGGCTTAGAGGCGTTCAACCTGAACCCTCAACAGTGAGCCTTAGAGTGTCCGGACCAAGAGCTTCTGCCTTCGTGCACCTGATTTAAACTTTTGACTGCTATCCTCAGTCTACCTGCAGAGCAGCAGGTTGTGTTTCGCTTAGTCTGGCCCTATCCCATAAGTTGTCCGATATGTAGTTTTCATCCAACGACAAGCAGATGGGGTCAATGGGACAAGCAAGCTCCCCCACCACGGCAAGGTGGAGACACATCGGGGGAGTATCCTTAGTCTAAGTAGTTCGTTGTTTATCACTGCTGTTTTGCGGGCATTGGCAATCTTGTTTAGATTGTCTGAGATGCCAAGGGTCATGGTTCTTATGTTCCATGTTCCCAGCCTTAAGGCTGATTTTTTTTTTCTCTTGTTGCTAAGTGTATAATGTGCGGTCCATGTGTCTGGACTTTGTCCCTAAGCTCCACACACCCCAATGAGCACATGAACCGTGAGTAGACAACACCTTATTGACTGGGGGTTGCCAGCTTAGGCGGGCGGTAGCTGTCTAGTGAAATACGATGATATCTCCCACCATCGGAAGCATTACGATTTATAACCAGTAACTGAATTAGGATTATATGCCAGATTCCCCGGGAAGGTTAACCCGGTCAACAAATGCCCGCAGAAGTCGGATGTGTCGGCCTAACGGCGCAGGAACGCAGCTCTGCTGTAAACAGGCACAACGCAATCACATCCGAAAAAAAACTCCGGATGAACGAAGAAGAAGAAGAAGATATGCCAGATTCTCATATAAAATATACAGCATAAACATCCCATCGTTTTATCAGTCTTCCCCAAACCAGTTGCATAGAATTTTTTTTTTTTGGGGGGGGGGGGGGCATACCCCTTACAGGGCGTTGCAGTCAACATCAGTATTTTTCAGTTGCTGTTGATGTACTAGGCAAGATTACATTTATTTGGGGCCTCGTCACAAGTCAGTATCAGTAAAGTTTATAAGTATCACATTGATTCCCATATGTTTTCTTTTGTGATGTTTCAAATATCACTGTGCATGTGTTATTTTTTTTCTTCAAATAACATGTTTTTCTTCTGTAAGAGTCCTTTTATTTGCTTCAAATATCATAGTGTTTCTCTTCTGCGTGTGTGCTTTTGTGGTGCTTCAAATATGAGTGTTTCTTTTCTGTGTATGTTCTTTTGTGGTGCTTCAAATTGTAGGTCAGTAAGGCCAAATGGATACACTGGACTAAATGTTGATTACTCATCCTTGACTTGGGGACGTTAATTACAAGTACTTATAATGTTTGAGTGGGTTCACCTGATGGCGAGGGTAACTGCAAATAGGGAAAGCTAATCCACACGCAAAATTCAGTCCAGCACTAGTCGAAGGGGTTACAGACGCAATTCATAATCACCCATACCCATGTTTGAAACACAGCTGTGGGCGATTTGGCAGCAGACCACCTTAAGTTGTTTTTTAATTAAATGGTATGGATGTCGGCCTTTCAGAAAGCAATGGCAAACTACTGAACGTAAACTTGCCAAGAGATCACAAACAGCCAAAATATGCTGGGGTTGACTGCTACGTCCTGTGAAGGATGTGCAACTAACTTTTAGTGTGTATGGACTACGCTTGAGTTCAAAGCGAGAAAATGCATACAAAAAATGGAATCTTCTATTAAATAAACACAGCATTACAATTGTAGAAGTCAGCATGGCCGAATGGATAAGAGAACTAGCTCTTAAACTTCCCGTGTGCTGATGCCAAGGGAGCAGGTTTAACCCTTACACTGGTCAGTTGTGCTAACATTTTGACTTCTCGTCCTTGACCCAGGGATGTAAATTACAAGTACCTCAGAAGTCAGAGTGGGTTTGTCTGATGGTGAGGGACACAGGTAATAGGGAAAGCTAATCCACACGTAAAAATCAGCCCAGTGTACTAGAAGCACTAGCACATGTACGGACTACACTTGAGTTCAAAGTGAGTGAATGCAACAACAAGGAACATGACACATGTCAAGTCTCTCTCTGTCTGGATGCTACAAGGGTAAGTTAATAAGTCAGTCACAAATGGCCGTAGAAAAATAACTAACTATGATAACAACTTGAAACCAGTTTATTTTTATACATACACTGTCCCTTTATTTCTCAATATAATTTCCACCAACATTGATGCACTTATCCCATCGTTTTATCAGTCCTCCCAAACTGGCTGCATAGAACTGCGTGCTGTTTTCTAAACCACGTTTTCACTTCACATTCAACTTCTTTGTCATTCGCAAAATGTCTCCCGCCAAGGTGAGATTTCAGGGAACTTGGTCCTTAGCGATTTCCTGTCAAGCAGTGCATAGTTGGGTAGAAAAAGGTATGAGGGTGAGTCAATAAGTAAGTCACACAGTTCTGTGGGATGGCAGATAAATGAAAACAAGGCACACAATTCTAGGCCCGTCTCCCTGGCCCAGGAGTTAACGTCTTTCTCCGTAATCCTGTATATTCTCAAGAGTAATGTAACATGCGCGAGAATCGCTACCAATTCTTGCGACATTGGTAACTAACGGGGTATGTGAGCCAGTTGCTCAGAAAGCAATGGCTAACTACAGAGCATAATCTTGCCTAGTACATCAACAGCAACCGAAAAATACTGATGTTGACTGCAACGCCCTGTAAGGGGTATGCCCCAAAAAAAAAAAAATTCTATGCAACTGGTTTGGGGAAGACTGATAAAACAATGGGATAAGTGCATCAATGTTGGTGGAAATTAAACAATGCAGTCATAGACAAAGTTCAAGTGAATGAAAGAAGAAGAAATCAAGGCGCTGTGATGTCACAGTGGGTTCAAAGCTTGCCAGCATGGTCATTTGCTTACATCCTCCTCATTGTGGGGATATTTTAAAACATGACTTGGTCCCAGGTCAATCCAGCCTAAAGCAGACACAAGGTCCCAGGTCAACCCAGACTAAAGCAGACACAAGGATATTTATGGGAAGTAAAGTGACATCCGGTCTCCCTGGCCTAGGAGTTAACGTCTTTCTTCATAATCCTGTATATCCATGTGAGGAACATAACTTGCATGAGAATTGGTAGTGGTTCTCGCATCATTGGTAATGTATGGAGTATGTGAGCCGGTCGCTCAGAAAGCAATGGCAAACTATGGAGCGTAATCTTGCTAAGAAATCAACAATCAGCTGAAAGATGCTGATGTTGACAGCGATGTCCTGTAAAGGATATGCAGACACACAAAACAAAAACTGACAGAAATAACTGATCTAGAACAATGTGGTATAATAAGAAGATCCGATATGAACTATTGCTCACCATTAGTAATTGTAAATAAAACGGTAAATACCGTAAGAAGCTGTGTGGACTTTACTACCAAAGTCAATGCCCTAACATTTTCAGATACTGAACCAATGCCAAATGCAGATGATCTTATCTCAAGCATGGCAAAATCAAACAAAAAATTTTCCACATTAGATATGGCAAAGCGATATTGGCAGATTCTGATGTCACAATAATCAATGCATATCACTGCATTTGCTAACTCCTTAAGCCTCTATGAATGGGCCTAAATGCCTTTTGGATTACACAATTCTTCAAGCATATTAATGAGAATGATGCACTTATTAATGCGAGGCATTAAAAGCCCTGCAACATATATGGATGACATCTGCATCCATACGGAAATACGAGGGCGAGTCAATAAGTAAGTCACACAGTTCTGTGGGATGGCAGGTAAATGTAGTTGGTCTTTTCTACAGGTGTTATTAGGTGACAGTAACATCAAACTTTATATTCCCGTTCGTCAGGTGGCACTAGGTGTCTCATGCTCAGCGCATAAACAAAATGACGACTGTACAACCAAAGAGCAACATGCTGTTGTGCATTTTTTGTGGGCAAAAGGACTGCTCGCAAAGGACATTCATAAGGAAATGCTTCCTGTTTATGCTGACAAATGATTGTCACATAAAGTGGTGCATAGCTGGGTAGAAAAGTTTTCCCAAGGACGCTCTAAAATTGTTGATGAAATCCGATCTGGTTGTCCTGTTAAGATTGCAACAGAAGTATCCGTGCAGCGGGTGGAGATGATTAGAGGTGACAGGCGAGTAATGATAGAATCTGTAGCATCTGCAACAGGGTGCTCACATGGTTCAGCATACAGCATAAAGAATGATCGATTGAAAATTAAGAAAGTGTGCTCAGGGTGGGTACACAGACAATTGAAGGAGGAACACAAAATGAACTGATTTGGCCTGTCCTTGCATCATCTCTGTCAATACGAAAATGAAGGAGAAGACATGCTGAACAGGACTGTTACTGGGGACAAATCATGGGTGCATCACTACCAGCCTGAATCAAAGCGTCCAAAAATTCAAGGTTATGCCATCAGCAGGAAAGGTTATGCTGACAGTGTTCTGGGATTTTCAAGGGGTGCTTTTAACCAATTTCAAGAAGAAAGGTGACAATGTGAATTCTGAATCGTACTGTGAAGTTCTATCGATGTTTCATGATGCAATTCGAAGAAAACATCCAGGACTGCTGACCAGAGGAGTGCTGCTTCTTCATGACAATGCCAGACCACATACGGCTCAATTAACTCAGGAGAAACTTAACCAACTAAGGTGGGAAGTTCTGGAACATCCACCATACAGCCCCGACTTAGCCCTAAGCAATTTCCACCTTTTTGGTCCACTGAAAACCCACCTTGGCGGGAGACATTTCACGAATGACGCCAAAGTTGAATGTGAAGTGAAAACATGGTTTAGAAAACAGAACATGCAGTTCTAAGAGGCCGGTTTGGGAGGACCGATAAAGCGATGGGATAAGTGCATCAATGTTGGTGGAAATTATGTTGAGAAATACAGGGGCAATGTATGTATAAAAATAAACTAGTTTCAAGTTGTTATCATATTTAGCTATTTTTCTACAGCAATTTGTGACTTACTTATTGACTTCCTCCTCATATAGAGAACACATTGTCATTCTTCTCCATTTTCTGCATTTGACAGGAAAGTTGCAACTGCGTTGTGTCTATTTACAGCAGGGCTGCGATATTTGCACCATTCGGCCAACACATCCAACTTCTTCAGGCATTTGTTAGCCGGGTTACCTTCCCGGATTTTTCATAGAATGTTTGACTCTCACTATTGTGGTGTTATACCATTCCAGCTGGCCCTTTTAGAACAGCTGAAGACATCCAGGTCAGCTCTCAAGGGAAGGCACAGGCAGACCATGGGCATTCCCTGTCATCCTAGGAGGCTTCCATACTTGCAGAGCCAACACACAGAGCTCTGGTACTGGACTCACCCAAGGAATCGTCACGTCCTGCACATGGCTGCTTAGCCTCACTTCCATATATTGGGCCCTACGTTCATCTGAGGCTGTTCCTCCGGAAACCAGAAGAATGCAGTTTGCAGATGACATCCACACAATGAGCTTTTGATTCAGACTTTCCGAGTCATGGATTTGCTATCCAAGCAACATTTCATCTTCTCCTTCTTCAGAATTCCGAGCCATTGAGGTTCTTTGCTGCAGATACAAGCCATCTCCATTCATCTCTCTGGTTGACCTCTTGCCAGTCACTGATTCCAAGTGCTTGTAGGTCTTATGTATATTATCTCTCCACCGTCTTCTTGGTCTACAGTCATTTATTTCCTGTGTAAGCGAGTTTTGTTTCCCTATTATCTTCCATTCTTTCTATATGCCCCAGCCATTGCAGTCTATTAGCCTTCATGATACCAGTTATTAGCGGGGACTTAACAGATCAAAATGTCTTTGTTACTTCTTCTTTTCCACTCTCCACTTTGTGTATCTCTAATGGGCCCATAGATACGTCTTAAGACTTTGTTCTCAAAGGTTTGTAACAAGGCTTCGTCTCCTTTATTGTACTCCAGGTTTCAGAGCCATACAGCACAACTGGTCTGATCAGTGTTTTGTAATATAAATATATATATCAGTATCTCCTATCTTTAGTTTATTTAAAAAGTGATATTTCAGTCTATTATGTCCTATGAAGAGTCTGTAGATTGCTACTTGTTCACTTTGGTCGAGTTTTTTTTTAATTTAAAAAAAAATCTTGTTTGTTTTTGTTATTTGCACTAGCTTGTTCGCTATGAACTCAAGCTTAGTCCATACTCACTAATTCCAGTATTGCTGGACTGAATTTTGCATGTGTATTAGCTTTCTCTATTAACAGTGTCTACCCAGCATGTGAAGACAGGATTCGGCAGATGCGCGGAAGAAATCATTCCTGATTCAATGGGCAAGACGGCGTTTACCTGCAAAGCGTTGTGGAACATAATGAGCACAGCAAGGCATGTAGATCGCCCTGGTCATCCACTGCACCTGTATTCGTCTCCAGTCGTCTCGACTTGTCTTGCCACTGAACTCACGCGAGAGAGTGAGGTCGACGAATTGCGCAACTCTTCCTCACTTTAATCCAATTCATCGCGCAAGTCATTCATCCAACATCATATATCACCTTCAAGTCCTTGAAAAATACCCCATGGCTTCTGCATTCATCACCTCTGCATCAATAGTCCAATTCCCGGAATCCATGTGGCAGACCTGTTTTAACAGGAGAAAGGCGGCGGCGAGTCTCTGGCACCAAAAAATAACCAGAATGCTCTAGATGTGTATGCACATTTATGCATGTGCAGACATGTATGCGTGCCTACACATCTAAACTCAAGTAAGACCACAGTCTGCTCTAGTAAAGGAAAGGTGCTGAAGACGGAGGCAACCAGCCAGGAGGCACACCACAGAAATCAGGATGCCGTGCAATTACGCCATGAGATATGTCAATTACTGCAAAACGTTAAGGTGCTCGCCCTGATTTGAACCCCCAGGCAGGTGCAGTGCCGGGCCCTTTGCCTCAAAAGGGTCCAATCAAAATGACAAGGTCCTTCTCAGATGTCCTGTGGAGCCAGGGGACCTGAGAATAGAGCATCTGGCCATACCAAACAGACTAAAAATAATGCACTTGAATGCGAAGGGAGTCAGTAACCAAAAAAAAAAAAAAAATAGAGCTAGAAAACATCTTGGACCAAGAAATTGTAAGTGTATGTTGCTTGCAAGAAACTCACCTCAACGAAAATATAGCCTTCAAAATCAGAAGCTACCAGTGTTGTCGATTTGACCGAAAGGACAGGCGAAAGGGTGGTATACTGACCCTTGTAAAAAATAACATCACTGCTTCCCAAATTAAAGTTTACACGAAAGGGGCAGAGTATCAGACACTTAAAATTAAGACAGACAATACAGATCTACATCTGATCAATTACTACTGTCCAAGTGACTGCCCACACTACCATTAAAAGAAACAATGATTGTAAAAAAAGAATGAAATAAAAAACATGTCCAAGTTAAATCACAAAAAATCAAGGCATAATCCGAATCGGAAAAAAAGACCACTGACTTTGAGCGTGACACATAAGTCGTGACACATAAGTCATAATAAATTATTACAAGCACAGTCACAAGATAAGAGAAATAATGTAACCTATTACTTATTATTAGCAATGTTAGTTGTCTCCCTCTTTGAATATGGTGGGGGGGGGGGGGGTGGGGGGGGGGGGGTTGTCTTGGGGGAAGATGTTTTCGCGGAAAATTTCCTACGACTTCCGGTAACCATGGCGTACCCATGCTTGCTTCTGATTTAACCCTTTACAGGGCATAGCGGCCATTACTGGCCGATCGCTTAAAACGATCGTAGCGTCCGATTCCGGCCGATACTATTATGCATTGTAAAAACGCGATCTCTCGGCTTTCCGACACTTCCGACGGCTACTTTCACTTTCGCCGATAGCTTGACAATGTGGCCGCCATTTGTAAACGTGCTACAATGAATTTGAACGGACTTTTTTTTGATAGTTTTCGGGATTTTTACGCTGTTTTTCAAAATGGATTTCGGCGATTCTTCAAGTGATAGCCGAGATTTCGCTCTGTTCAATTTAAATGACATTAAAGGGCACGAAGTTGATTATTAATCGGAGCTAGATATCAGTGCAAAGCGTTACTTTGCATTAGCAGTCGTGAGTCGGACTTTAAAGAAAGTGATTATGATTCTGAAAATGTGTTTGTAAATTGCTGTATCCATCCATCATGTGCCATGCCGGTAAGCGTTGGCGGTCATGTTCTGCCATCTCACTCGATCAACAGAGTCGTGGATCAGTTCCGTGTTTCTGTCTCGACCATGCCACAAGGCCAAGCCATCCAGATACTTGTTTCTAGGTCTTCCCCTTGGTCTGCTCCCCTCGATCTTACCAGTTGTCACCAAGTTCTCCAAATCATTTCTTCTCATAACATGCCCAAAAAATTGTGACTGTCTACGTCTAATGTTTCTGATCAGTTTACGATCTTCATTTGTTTCTTGAAGGACTTCTTCATTGGTTTTTCTGGCTGTCCATGGTATTCTTTGCATTTTCCTCAGAAACCACATTTCTACAGCCATCAGATGTTTTTCAGCCTGGCTGCTCATTGTCCAAGCTTCACATCCATATAAAAGTACAGGTTCTATGTAGCATCTCAACACTCTTTTTCTCGTCTCAATTGACATCTTTTTATTGGTCAGTATGTTTTTCATCTTGCTAAAGGCTACTTTTGCCATGGCGATTCTTGTTCTAATCTCTTCAAGGCATCTCCCATCAGACGTTATTACTGTTCCGAGACGAATTACTGTATAGATGACGGAAAATCACAAACCATGCCGTATTTCGTAAATATTTGTGTTCATATATGGATTACCTGCAACAATCACATGAGTAACATATTCTGCATGCTTTTCCCGTCATTATGTTGTTTATTTAACTAAAATAGGTTGACTAACACCTTATTTGTGATGTTTTTACTATCGCGACCTGAAATTTTACAGAACCTGAAAAAATCTTGCCCGTTTAGGGCTACAAAACGGACAAGCGTCTGCCCTGTAAAGGGTTAATGTACTTGAAAACAGCATGTTGTAAGAGGCGACTAAGGAGGCTTGATGGTTCCGTCGCCCTGCTACTGAGTGAGTGCGTGGCGCGACACTGTGAGCTGTGAGTTTCGTGTGAAATGCTTTTGAATCTGCCTGAGGTTTTTTGGAATGTGACTGCATGTTCGGAGTGATGACAGGTGGCTATGTCCCAGAGACTGGTTTTTGCCTTATGCAGAAATGCGTGGCTGCTGGGCTTCTGGTTGACTGCCACTGCCATCAGCGATGAACTGTATTTTTGTGGACTGTGTGGGTGAACATCTAGGAAACATTCAGATAGGAAAATGAATACCGATTCCATCAGAGATGAACAGGGTGTTTCGTGGGGGACAGGTGTGTTGACATTCTGGTGGTGGCATTATGCAGTGTATCTGTGAGGGCTGTTGTTTGTCGAGACTCCTGTCTTTTCCACTTTTCACATTGGGCAGTGGGGAGCATTTTGTGTCATATTCACTGGCACAGGAACGGAGCATAATGGGGACGACCCGTTGCTGTGAAGTTGGAACTGCGTCTAACTAACTCTAATAAATGCCACTGTGGTCTGTCTGCTAGGTTGCAAGCGACTGTCACTTAGAACTTTCTTCTCTTGAATTTATTTATGTTTATTCATGAACGGTAAGCTAATTTTTCTTGTAACTCCTATATGTTAACCCTTTTAGGGCGGAACAACATTGGGCCAAATTTAGCTTTCCCTCTGAAGAAAACGGAAAGAAAGTTTAGCAAAAAAAAGTTTAGCACAACAATGAAAATTAGATTTCTATCGCAGTCATAACACAAAATTCAAAATGGTGGCGCCCACACAATAGTACTAAACTACAGCGGACCTGTATTTATTTGAAATATAACTGGCAATTTAACTATTAAAATTAAACAGAATACAAGTTTTATTTGTAGCAGTAATTTATCTGTGTACTTGTATAATTTTTCACCAAGGACATGACTTAAAATAATTATGAAAGCCATTTTTCAGACCCGTCTAACTAACCCTGTAAGAAGGAGTACTTATTTTCTTAGCAGCACATACTCATTTAAATAAAATACTGTGAAACAAGTTATGGTTTTAAAAAAGGTTTTTAATTATTAATTGTTCACTTTTAGATACAGAATAGTGTAATTACAGAGAAGTAGAAATCAATTATTAGTGAAAGTGACTGCTTAATTTATGCAGCAGTTACAAACTTATTTACTTACATCATTGTATGATATTTAATCAACAAACGAAGGCTGTCACAATGCAGTGGGTAATCAAGACAATGTGAGTATATTTTCATGAATTGTTCTTTGACTTATGATGAAATTTCACATGGCATTTAATTAATATAAATGAGAGGCTATTTTTAATCGTTAATTAGGTCACAGCACATCCTATCAAAACAGGAATGTGGCTGTGACTTTCCTTTTACTAGTCTGCATACTAAAATCTACATCTTGCCAGGTTTGTTTGCCAACAATCAGCAATGCACACATTTAACCCTTTTAGGATGGAGCAATATTGGGCCAAATTTAGGTTTCCCTCTGAAGAAGACGGAGCCATTTTTTTGGAGTACAGAAATGGCTGAAGTGACAATTTTATAAATTAAAAAAAAATATTAGAACCCAATATAGATATATACAAGTATATATATATTCTTAAAGAGGATATAGTAAAGTTTATTTCTGTGTATGACTGAAGTTGTTTTGTTCATGTTTATGCAAATTTGATGACCTAATTTGTATTTTGTGAAAAATAAAATATTTCATACCACTATGTATCAATTGGTACTAAATATTTTTAAAAATATGGTACTCACCTAAAATTTCCTCATTGAATACCTACACCACTTTAGAATAATTTTAAACACTTATGGTTAAATAAACAACAACTATGAAGTCCCTATTGACATTTGTAATAGGCTGGCTATCAACTGGTGACATGTTTTTTGGTCCAGACATCGCCATGAATGAATATAGATAACACGATCTTCTTTATTCCCAATACACAAAACTACGGGGACACGAGGTTGAAATCCTCATGGGCACTTTCTGTATCACTAAAGTCATTATCTGACAGTCCTGAACTGACAAAATCGCTACTATCAGAGCTAGTCAATGCTAGTACATCTTCGGGTTCAAAGCTGGCCATTTTAGAACTCAAAAATCCACAACAAAATGGGTTACTTCGGGAAAAAAAGCACAAAATAATGTCCACTTGTTTGAATCACGCTACACACTGCAATGTAAAGGCTAAAATGGCTGACGATTGCAAGGAAGCATTTGATTGGTCTGTACTATTAAAAGCAAACCAATCAAAGCAGTTCTTACAACGGAATCGGGATTTTCACTATGACCGTATGGTGACGTCAGGGCCAGTATATCGGCCTCACCGGGGTCTAAGGGTTAATGAATATTAATCAATTTGCGGCTATTTTTAATTATTAATTAGGTCACAACACATCCTATTGAAAACTAGATAACAACAAGTTAGGCCTTGCCACCCCTGGTGCAATGATATATGTAGGGAGAATTATCACGATTTTAAATTTGAGAATTTACTAATGAGACCACCACAGAAGATAGGCCTTGAAATTCAAAATTTAATGGTACCTCAATGATGCCTGTATGTCACTTCTAAGTGAAGATATTCAAATTTTTGTGAAGGTGAGACGAATTGCGATTTCTCATGCTATTCACCCGATAGTGTCGCTCTCCAGTGTGTCCAATTACCTTCACCAGCGGGTGTGCGTGTCTGTTCGTGCGAGACGTCTCAAACGGTCATATGAAAACTGACTTCAAAAATATGTTCCGTCATATTAAATGATTACAAAATAGTACAAGTATACAAATAAATTATTAATAATCTTTAAACTTGTGTTCTCTTTAACTTTAGAAGGTCAAATCGCACGCTTTGTGTGTTGAAAAGTGTAGCGCAATCGATATGTGGCGGCCATGGGTTTCCAATTCACAAAGTCACATCTTTGCAGAAAATCTGTTTTTCAACCACAATTCGAGCAGGTTTGGCGATGAAACTATGCTTATTCAGGGGCGATATTTCATATAGAAATTAAAATTCACATTAAGCAAAGACATCTAGTGGATCCATCGATTCCGATACACGATCATTCTGCTGCCTCTGTGGGATGCGCTCCCCGGCAGTCGGCAGCTCGCACAGATCCATAGAGCACACTTTATTCACAAACTTCTAGTTTCTTAGTTCTATATAATATTTTAGTTTGTAATGTTTAATAGTTTCTATTATATCACCTAATAATTTTGTGAAAAATTTAAAATATTAAAAATGCCCAGCCGGGAACAGATCCCCAGTCTCCCACGTGACAGGCGGAATGCTTATGACTACACTAGCGAGGAAACAATGATTGTTCCACAAAGATTTTTATATAGTCAAGCCGCCGTTTTGGGTTTCATGATCGTAACATCTTTGCCTGTTTTTTCAACCACAATTAAAGCAAGTTTAGCGTGAAACTTTCCAAATTTCTGAAACATTTTATGCAGAATTTGAAGATCCATCTACAATTGATGGTTTTCTATTGAAATCGACAGAAAAAAAAATTAATTATGGTTCAGCATGCCATTTCCATTTTTCTCTGCGTGCGAGGTTAGTCTCAACCAACACGGATCATAAGCAGATTATGAAAACTGACTTCAAAAATATGTTCTGTCACATTAAATGATTAAAAAATAGCAAAAGTATACAAATAAATATTATTAATCTTTAAACTTGTGTTCTCTTTAACTTTAGTAGGTCAAATTGCACGTTTTGAGTGTTGAAAAGTGAAAGTGTACATGCCATTGCAATTGATATGAGCATGTGCAGTCACCATGGCACATGGCCATGCGTTACCCCATTCACAAAGGCACGCTTCGCAGAAAATGTTGTTTTCATACACATTGGAAGCAACTTTGGCGATGAAACTTTCCAGATATATTTTAAAGGAAGTGTCTATTCATAGGGCACTATGTATAAACAAAGCGTTTATTCATAGGGCATGGCTGGTCACGTGATTTAACTTAAGTTTGCGGCTATATTATACATTTTCGTTGATTGGGAAACGTGTCGTCAGTGGCATAGTTGATAGTGTCCCCGCATGATGGGCAGGAGCTCGAGGTTCGTTTCCTTGCCGGACATTTTTTTTTTTAATTGTTCAGCAATTAATTGGATGAAAGTCAAATGTCAATCGTTTGTTTCCTTGCCGGATAATGTTTTTTTTAATTGTTCAGCAATTCATTGGGTGAAAGTCAATCCTTTATCTCTTTGGGTATTTAGAATTGTGTTGTTTAAAGTGAGTGTAAGTTAGTTAGTACCAGTTTCTCCAGTATTGGTCCTCGTTGCTTTGCACTACGGCAATTCCAATACCCAACCCACACATTTTTTAGTCCCAAACAATCCGTTTTCCTTCTACCCCTTCTGGCTCCAGCCCTCTTCTTCATTTTCCTTCCCCCCTCTCCCTTACCTCTTCTCCACCGCTTCATTCTCTCCCCGCTGGCTGTTGTCAAAAGTATCGAGCACAAAGCACGTACTCCGTTGCTTCGGTGATAATTCTTTGTATTATTCATAGTTGGTTAGGTAGGTGGGTAGTTAGACATGAAAGTCTCCGGTACTGTTCAACGCCTACACAGTGAGAATCACCAGTGAGCAGATCACTGGACCTGGCAGGACATTGTCGTATGCCGATGATGTTTTAGTGTATCGTCAGGGTAAGGATAGAGAGGAGGTTGCTGCGGAACTACAAACCGAACTCAATCGCATAAGTACTTGGTGTGATGAAGCTGGGGCAATGGTCAACCCAACAAAGGCAACAGTGACCTGGTTCTCGGTTTTTAAAAAAAATTTTTAT
>JACEFZ010026495.1:0-152454 GCA_014155875.1 Cepaea nemoralis
CTGTTTCAAGCCAGATGTTATTTCTGTTTCAAGCCAGATGTTATTTGGAAGGGGTCTGATTTCCTGCCTTTATATGTTACTATATTATAAGTATCTTCCATGCATAGTCTGGTCATGTTGATTAACTTCCTTGGTATTCCAAATTCCTGCATAGCATTCCATAGACTATTCCTATGGACACTATCATAAGCCTTTTTAAAATCCACAAAAATGTTATGGAGATCTCTTTTATATTCCCAATGTTTCTTGGCTATTTATCATAAGATAAATATCTGATCTATTGTTGATGCTCTAAAAGTACTGGAGAGTTTTGGTCATAGACCATAACTTTATGAAGGGAAAATCCCAACTGCACCTCCCCGTGGTAGAGGATGGAAACACACCACGGTGTGGCTAACACAGCTCTGGGGACCGAGTATCCACCGGAATAAGTGGACAACTCTGCAGCTGAGCAGAGCAGGGCACTCACTTGTCCTGACAGTCGGAAATGGCTGTCGAAGGCAGAGGTAAAAGACCACCATGTGAATATGGAAGGCAAGGGGAAACCACCACATCTTCCCAAGACTTCATGGCAAAACATATATCAGAGTTAGTGAACGACGTTAATGGCTGTCTTAGGACATCCTCGTCCGGTAGGGACAGTCATGAGCCACAGGTGACACCAGACCGTCATCCAGCTACTGATGGCAAAATCATAACTAAAATAAATAAATTTAGAGTAGGAACATGGAATGTTAGGACATTAAATGAGCTAGGAAAGTTGACCAATGTTCTAAGAGAAATGGATAGCATGAATATGAATATACTAGGCGTTAGTGAGATGAGATGGAAGGGATCGGGCAAAATTATAGCTGACAATCACACAATAATTTATTCTGGAGGGGATACACATGAGAAAGGTGTAGGAATAATATTAGATGAAAAAACAGCCAAGTCAATTAATGGATACTGGTGTATTTCAGATAGAGTTATTATGGTAAAAATCAAAGGCAAACCAATAGATATAAATATTATACAAGTATATGCACCAACAACAAGCAGTAGTGATGAAGAAATACAACACTTTTATGACGAAATAGAAATGGTGATGGCTCAAATTGGATCACAAGAAATAAAAATAATACTTGGTGATTTTAATGCAAAAGTAGGAAAGGGAAAAATGGAGGATGTAGTGGGGAATTATGGTTTAGGTACAAGAAATGAAAGAGGGGAAAAGCTAATAGAATGGGCAAATATCAATGATATGATAATTGGAAACACATGGTTTAAACACCATAAAAGACGACTGTACACATGGAAAAGCCCTGATAAGAAAATACGCAACCAAATTGACTACATACTAATTAATAAAACATTTAGAAATGCTTTAATTAATGTAAAGACAATGCCTGGTGCTGACTGTAATAGTGATCATGTACCACTATGTGGACAAATAAAAGTAAGATTAAAGAGAGGGGAAAAAATGGTTAAGAACATGAGACTTAATAAAGAGGTTCTGAAAATAGATAAAGAAATGCAAGAACAATACAGAGTGACTGTGAAAAATAGGTACAATGCAATAGCTAAAATACAGAGTATAGATGAACAATGGGAAATGTTAAGGGACTCCATTCATCAAACTAGCAAAGAAGTATTACCGGAGAGAGGCAAAATAGCTAAGAAAAAATGGATGAATGAAGAAATCTTAAAACTGATGGACAAAAGAAAACAGAGTAAAAATGACAAACAAGAATACGCTAAGATAAATAAAGAAATAAAAGATAAATGTGGGAAGGCTAAAGAAAGTTGGTTAAACGAGCAATGCAAAAGAATTGAATTAAATTCCATTAAAGATACAAAAAATATGCACAGACAAATCAGTGAGCTTACAGGAAGAAAAATAAGAATAAATACAGGGTGTTTGAAATCAAAAACAGGAAAGATATTATTAGAGGAAGGTGCTATAATGAAGAGGTGGAATGAGTATATAAGAGAATTATATGATGGAGAAAGGGAAGAATTAACAGAAGATAGTAACTTAGAAGGTCCACCTATTCTGAAAGAAGAAGTCGCTGACGCTATGAAACGTATGAAGAAAGGAAAAACAGCTGGGCCAGATGAAATCACAATAGAAGAATTAGAAGTATTGGGAGAATTTGGAGTAGATATATTAACCAAAATGTTGAATGATATTTACAGCAGTGGATATTTACCCAGTGATATGCTGAGATCTGTATTTATAGCTATACCAAAAAGACCAGGAGCAATTGATTGTGAAGATTTTCGTACAATTAACCTTATAAACCATATCACTAAGCTTCTACTCAGAATCATAATGAGAAGAACCAAAAAGAAAATAAAAATGGAAATTAGTGAAGAACAGTATGGATTTGTGGAAGGAAAGGGCACAAACAATGCAATTTATACATTACGGACACTAATAGAAAGGTCAATAGAGAAACAGAGAGACATATATTTGTGCTTCATAGATTATACTAAGGCATTTGATAAAGTAAAACATGATGAACTGATTAAAATGTTGGAAGATATCAACATTGATGGAAAAGATTTAAGAATAATAAAGAATGTTTACTGGAACCAAGTAGCAGCAATTAAAATTGGAAATAAAGAGGGTAGTTACGAACAGATAAAGCTAGGAGTACGACAAGGGTGTGTCTTGTCACCAGATCTTTTCTCCCTGTATAGCGAAGTAATAATGAGAGAAATCAAAGAGATGCCAGGAATACTAGTTGGAGGTTATAATATAAATAATATACGCTATGCAGATGACACAGTATTGGTGGCGGACAATTCAACAGACCTACAACAATTATTAGATGTTGTAGTAACAGAGAGTGCAAGGAAAGGACTCTCCTTGAATATCAAGAAAACAGTAACAATGGTAATATCAAAGAAAATGGTGACACCAAAATGTGACATAGAAATAGAAGGGAAAATCCTTAACCAAGTGGATAATTTTAGATACCTAGGGGCATTTATAACATCAGATGGAAGATGTACAACAGAGATTAGGAGCAGAATAGGGCAGGCAAAAGCCGCATTTCAGAAAATGAAGAGTATCTTATGCAATAAGTCGCTATCACTGAATGTAAGAAAGAGAGTGCTGAAATGCTATGTAGAACCAGTTTTGCTGTAAGGCAGTGAATCTTGGAATGTAAATGAAGAAATTAGAAGCAACAGAGATGTGGTTCCTGAGACGAATGTTGCGAATTCCTTGGACTGCCAGAGTAACTAACGACGACTGCCTGAAACAGGCTAATGAAACTAGAACATTTTATACAACAATAAAACAGAGACAAACATCTTTCTTCGGTCACGTGAAGAGAAGAGAGGCATTGGAGAACATCGTAACAACTGGAAAGATCGAGGGGAAGAGAGGCAGAGGCAGACCAAGAGAAATGATGCTGGATGGATTGAGACGGTGGCATGGAGGAATATCAGCAGCAGAGTTGATCCAGAAAACCAAAGACCGAGATCTATAGAGATCCATGAACGCCTACGCCAGCCGGCACGGCACTTGATGATGATGATTGTTGATCTGTTTTGTCTAAAACCCGCCTGGTAGTCACCTAATATGTCTTCTGAATATGGTTTTAGTCTATTTAGTAATACTGCGGATAGTATCTTATAGCTTGTGGACAGTAGTGATATTCCTCTATAGTTTCCACATTGGAACTTGTCTCCTTTCTTAAAGATAGGTATCATTAATGACTCTTTCCAGTCATGGGGTAATTCTTCTGTCCTCCAGATTTTTATTATTAGTTCGTATAGCTTTAGATGTAATGCATGGCCACCTGCCTTTATAAATTCAGCAGCAATTCCATCAGTCCCAGTTGCCTTATTGTTTTTAAGTCGTGTGATTACATATAGGATTTCTTCAAATGTAGGTTCTTCAATTTGTGGTTCGCATGTTAGAACCTCTTCCTGTGGGAAAATGTTACTTGGAGCTTCACAATTTAGTAATTCAATAAAATATTCTTTCCATGTGTTGCACATTTCCTCATTGGTATTTATCATATTCCCATTTTTGTCTTTTAAACCATATGTGTTTTGTTGGTGCCCTCGTTTCATTGACTTCAGTTCTTTAAAAAATTTTCTGGATTCATTTTTCTGGTGATTAGTTTCCATATCTTTGATTATATTACTCATATATTCTCAGTTCTGCTGTCTGACTATTTTTGTAGCCTCTTTACATTCATTTCTATAATGCTCTTCCTTTTGGATGTTATTGATGTCATTTAACCATACATGTCTGGCATTCTTCTTCCTAATGACTGCTTCTTCACATTTTTGATTGAACCATCTGTTCTTTCTATGCGTGGTTAACACACCGAGACATTCTTCTGCGGTAGATTGAATTGTATTCTTGATGTTCAACCAAGTTTGGTCAACTCTTTCCTCCAAAGGGTTTTGCAGAGTTTCAAGTTTACATTTTATTTCATCTGTAAATTTCTCTTTGACTGTAATGTCTTGTAGTTTTTCTCTGTTATATTTTGGGTGTAATCTTTGTAATTTAGTATAGAAAGCTCTCTTAAGTTTTATTTTAAATTTTGCTCCAACGAGGAAGTGGTCACTGTGGCACTCAGCTTCTCTATAACTTCTGACTTGCTGTATGTTTGATGCATTTCTGTAATTAAAATGTGATCTATTTGATTATAGGTTCTCTTGTCACATGATTTCCAAGTTTGTGTATATCCTTTCTTTGTAGTCTGGTACTGCTAATCTGCAGTCCTTTGGCTTCTGCCAGGTTGATTTTCTTCTTCTTTCGTTCACTTGAAATATGTCTATAACTGCAATGCTGACTCTTGAATGAATTGAACTGTCTTTTTCAGTTCACACAGCGGTCCATAGAGTTTATCTTCCACTGTCGTCTCTCTAGGCCAGAAGGTTTGCCTAGATATGTTATATTTTGGGCAGTCTTGGAGTATGTGCTCTGCTGTCTGCGACGCCAATCCACATGTGCACATGGCTGTTTCACCAATCTTGAATTTTGTATACATGTGGTTGCGTAATCTATTGTGCCCTGTTCTGAGGCGCAGAATAATGACTTGTTCTGGTCTATCCATAACGTGGTAGTCATCTTGAGCAGGTTTTGGTGGCTTTCTGACTGATTTGATCATTCTTTTCTTTTGGTGGTATGTTACGGGCACATCAGGCTGTTCTTCTTTGGCTCCTTCCTTAGCCAATTGATCAGCTCGGTTGATGACAGGTTGATGACTCTCCATCCATTATCATTTGAAGTTGTATGTAGGCTTTCCATACCGGCCACTTTTTTATTAGTTTACTCTCTACCTATTTTTGCATTGAAGTCTCCCAGCACAATCAGGATGTCCTGTTTGGGGGTTTCTTCTATGACATCTTCCAGATCATTATAAAAGTCTTCTTTAATATCATCTTCTTTCTCTTCAGTAGGTGCATGTACATTAATCATCGTTATATTTTTCCATTTACCTTTTATTCGTAATTTACTAATCCTGTCATTAAAAGCTTTTAAAGTTTAAAACGTTCCCCCATAACTCTTTTTTGATGACAAATCCTGTTCCTAATTCATGTTTATTTTGGGTGTTTCCTCAATATATTATAATCATTCCATTTTGCTCTAAAGTACCCTCTCCTGGCCACCTTATTTCTTGCATTGCTGTTATATCCATTTGATATTCAACCAGCTCCCGGGTTAGTTCTTTGGCCGCACCAGCTCGATATAGTGTCCGTACATTCCATGATAGTAAGCTATGCCATTTCATAATTCTCTATCATACAGAGTGGAGGGTTTGAAATCAGCTGTGGTTGATATGAAAGTAGACTGCTTTGATTGATCTTGATGGTATGAGGTGTCGCTGGTTCAGAAAGCAGTGGCAGACTACTGAACCAACATTACCTAGTAAATGACAAACAATCAATAAACTGTAAAAGACATGAAAACTAACATTTTACAGCTTTAATTTGAGGTTGTTGAACCTTTCCTCATCTACCCTATAGTGTAGAGGTACCGTATAATCTTGTAATCTTTCTTCTCCTATCCTATTTATCTTGTAATCTTTCTTCTCCTATCCTGGCAAGCAGAAGGATCTTATAATGTTGCTGAGTCTTCCTACCCTGGCATGTAAAGACACCTTATATTGTCAGTCTTATTTTCTGTCCTCTCCTGAGGAACAGAGGTACTTTGCATCTTAATTCACCCTTTCCTCTTCTACCATGGTGTGTAGAAGTACCTGATGGTCTGTTTCGTTTGCCCTGTGGGTTCTATAGACAGGACTTTCCTCCTCCATCCATCCATCATGTGCCATGCCGGTAAGTGTGGGCGGTCATGTTTCACCATCTCACTCAATCACTAGAGTCGAGAATCAGCTCCATGTTGCTGTATTAACAATACCATGCAGCCAACCGAGATAAGCCGATTTAGTTCTTCTATTATGTAAGGCAGCAGTTAGAGAATGTTTGTAGCTGTTTAGTCATTGTTTTAATTATTCTCCATGGTTTTGATCCACACCGCTGTAATACATTAATATTTAATGTTACATAATCTAAGTTTGTTGTTAGTTTTAATTTAGTTTGACTTCCACACTTTTCCTAGAGCTATAGTTTTAATTTCTTTTGAATTTCACACATTCCCCAGAGCTGTAGTTTTAATTTCTTTTAACTTCCACACATTACCCAGAGCTGTAGTTTTAATTTCTTTTCACTTCCACATATTCCCTAGAGCTGTAGTTTTAATTTTGTTTGACTTCCACACATTCTCCAGAGCTGCAATTTTAATTTCTGTTGACTTCCACACATTCCCCAGAGCTGTAGTTTTAATTTCTTTTGATTTCCACACATTCCCCAGAGCTGTAGTATTAATTGAAAAGGTTTGTCAGCAATGAGAGTCATGGCGACTGCCAATATCGAGCAAAGACTGCTAATACTTCTGTTCCAAGGACTTGTCCTTTCACGCATCGAGTATGCCCTGGCCATCCTCACTGTCAGCCCTACACAGATTGGTGCCTCTAGCTTTTAAGTGCACTTTCTCCTGCATTATCACACTCGACAGACGATGCAGAGAGCAGAACCCTGACGCTGTCAATGCAGAGGTCAACGTGCTCATCTATGAACACTCAGATAACCCCGAAGTGCTCATCTATACAGATGGATCTGTTGTAAAGCAGCAGAGAAGTGCGTGGGCATTTACAGCCCGTTCAGCGAGCCGAACCGTTCAAGAATCCAGTGGTGCCCACTCTATGACCATGAGCAGCATGACGATGGAGGTGATGGCAGTTACACAGGACTTTCATATGGCTAGAATCACAGCATTATTTATACCAACGTGTGTGTACTAAGTGATTCAATGAGCATGATTCAGAAGCTGGATCTGTACGTAGACAGTGGACTGAGTCGCTGCGGAAGTCTGTTGTCCGTAAAGTCACCTTCATCTTCTTCCCGGGACATGCGGGAGTCGAGGGAAATGAACGAGCTGATAAACTGGCTGGCTCTGCACCCCCTGTTAGATGGCCAGCCTATGGATCGTGCCGATGTTATTAACGTCATCAAAGATATGACGAGAACAGAGGACTTTGACGTCAGTGTTTCCACATCGCTGTCCAGGATGAAAGACATGGGAGTAAGAATAGGCACGGCCAGACGCGAGAGGTACATCGGGAAAACAAGGCACCTCGTCAACCAACACAGAACTGGCACTATTAGCCACCGGACACTGATGCATATGCTGGGGGGAGGATCTGAGCACCTATGGACATGTCCGGAGTGCAATGAAGATACCCCAACTGATAACTGTAGTTTTAATTTCTTTTGACTGCCACACATTTTCTGTTGACTTCCACACAATACCTAGAGCTGTAGTTTTAATCTCTTTTGACTTCCACACATTCCCCAGAGGTGTAGTTTTAATTTTGTTTGACTTCCACACTTTTCCTGGAGCAATAGTTTTAATTTTGTTTGACTTCAAACTTTTCCTAGAGCTGTAGTTTTAATTTCTTTTAATTTCCTTTACTGACTCACTCCAATCTGTAGTCCCTGTGCTGATAGAGTTATGTTACAGAGGAGACTGAACCTCCCGTGGACATGTGTGGAGTGCCGTGATGTTAATGTGAACAAACTGAACCCGTTCGCTGGTAGCAGCCATGAGATGGCCTCTACCTTTTGCTTAGGGGAGAAGCAGTGAAATGTAATAAGTGCCAGATTTCATGCCCTGTTTGTGCTAACAATCTCTTTTGATGATATTTTGATTATTATGAAGTACCGTGACAGGTCCACATGGCCGAATGGGGTAGAATGCATGTTCTTAAACATCCATTGCTCTCATGTCGAGGTAAGCGGTTCAATCCCTACACCGGACAGCTGGACTAAAATGTTGACCTGTCGTCCTTGACTTGGGGAGGTAAATTACAAGTACCTCTGAAGTCGGAATGGGTTCACCTGATGGTGAGGGACACTGGAAAGCTAATCCACACACAAAATTCAGTCCGTCACTACTATAAATAGTGTGTATGGACTACGCTTGAGTTCAAAGCGAGCGAGCGCAAAAAGAAAAATGAAGTACAGTAAAACCTCGATTAATCATCACCTCTGGGACTAGGGCTGTGACGGATAACCGAATAGATGGATAACAGACATCTCTTAGTACATATTACAGTGGCGGGATTGGGACGAAAATGAAAATAAAATTATTTAAAAGTGAATAACACATACATATGTGATTTAATTTGACAAAACTATCAATATAAACTTCAAATAAGAATGGCAATGTACAGAAATGTATTGTATTACTATAAACCTACGTTACTTTAAAATAATTAATTTGTCATCTCCTTGTGAGTCTTTGAGGAATGAGCTTTCTGCACGGCAAAGTTCCGTATCTGACACAGAAGAGTGGCTAGTTGCAGGTTTTTGGTTAAGAAGTGATCCTTCATCGTCAACAATTTTTTCTTCAATGGTAGTCACACTAGAAATAATTTCATTATTGTTCACAATTTCAAAGCCTCCATCCATGTTGTCACATTTCAAGCAATCTGTTACTTCTTCTGGCGTAATGTTTTCACTGTTTAATCCTACATTATTGCACAGTTGCACAATGTCGTCAACACTAAAATTCTCAGTTCCTTCAGTTTTATCAATAGGTTCAGACAAGAGTTTATTCCACCCATTCTTTAGATTAGATACTGTGTCATGGAATGGCTGGAGGTCGTCGACCCGAATGATCAAAGGCCAGAGACAGTCGGTCTAGGCCGATACAACTTGTTGTGGTGTGGGAAAGGATCCCCCGATCAAACACACGGTCAGGACTCTTTGAATGCGGGGACGTATTGACTGAGATCAAAGGAGACTCGTCTATATCAAAGGGGACTCGGCGATATCAACGGAGATTCGTCCGCATGTTGTTTTCACCGATCTAAAGACGAGGGATGGAACGAAGGGGTTACTTGGTTGACGGAAAAACCAGTGAGCTCCTTCCGATATTGTAATGCGTGGTATGGCCGGAGCACGAGGATGACAGTTGCATCTGATCTTGAACTATCTGAGTATATCTCACATTCACGATAGACTACACCACATATCTCCACACCCATACATCGCACACACACGGGACACTTTTCTGCATTAAATGTTTGATCATTTTGTTCGAAACAAGTGTTAGTGTGATATGTTCTGGAGGAAGGTGAGAAAGGGGTATGGCCTTATGATAAGAAGAGAGAGATAGTGATTAAGAGATTGAAAGGGGGTGTGTAGACATACGTCCGGCAAAAGCCCAAGCCGAAGAAAGGGAATTTTAAAACAGTGTGCTTATTGATTCCATTTCCCTCCAGGGACGACAGGTGACACTGTAAAATCAGCACAGGTAGTGGCAACATTGAAAATAGTGTCCTTTATGTTGCATCTCTTCCAACATTCTTTTTTTTTTTTTTAAAGGACGGTGATGGATAACAGAAACTGGCGGTTAAACGAGTGACGGTTAATGAAAGTTTTTCTGTATACGCAACCATATAAAAGTACCAGGAGTCATGGTAGCGGAGTGGCTAGACACTTGCCTGCCGTAGTGGTGATCAAAGGTTTGATCTGTTATGAGGCGGGGGAGTGGCTAGACACTTGCCTGCCGTAGTGGTGATCAAAGGTTTGATCTGTTATGAGGCGGGGGAGTGGCTAGACACTTGCCTGCCGTAGTGGTGATCAAAGGTTTGATCTGTTATGAGGCGGGGGAGTGGCTAGACACTTGCCTGCCGTAGTGGTGATCAAAGGTTTGATCTGTTATGAGGCGGGGGAATGGCTAGACACTTGCCTGCCGTAGTGGTGATCAAAGGTTTGATCTGTTATGAGGCGGGGGAGTGGCTAGACACTTGCCTGCCGTAGTGGTGATCAAAGGTTTGATCTGTTATGAGGTGGGGGAGTGGCTAGACACTTGCCTGCCGTAGTGGTGATCAAAGGTTTGATCTGTTATGAGGTGGGGGAGTGGCTAGACACTTGCCTGCCGTAGTGGTGATCAAAGGTTTGATCTGTTATGAGGTGGGGGAGTGGCTAGACACTTGCCTGCCGTAGTGGTGATCAAAGGTTTGATCTGTTATGAGGTGGGGGAGTGGCTAGACACTTGCCTGCCGTAGTGGTGATCAAAGGTTTGATCTGTTATGAGGTGGGGGAGTGGCTAGACACTTGCCTGCCGTAGTGGTGATCAAAGGTTTGATCTGTTATGAGGTGGGGGAGTGGCTAGACACTTGCCTGCCGTAGTGGTGATCAAAGGTTTGATCTGTTATGAGGTGGGGGAGTGGCTAGACACTTGCCTGCCGTAGTGGTGATCAAAGGTTTGATCTGTTATGAGGTGGGGGAGTGGCTAGACACTTGCCTGCCGTAGTGGTGATCAAAGGTTTGATCTGTTATGAGGCGGGGGAGTGGCTAGACACTTGCCTGTCGTAGTGGTGATCAAAGGTTTGATCTGTTATGAGGCGGGGGAGTGGCTAGACACTTGCCTGCCGTAGTGGTGATCAAAGGTTTGATCTGTTATGAGGCGGGGGAGTGGCTAGACACTTGCCTGCCGTAGTGGTGATCAAAGGTTTGATCTGTTATGAGGTGGGGGAGTGGCTAGACACTTGCCTGCCGTAGTGGTGATCAAAGGTTTGATCTGTTATGAGGCGGGGGAGTGGCTAGACACTTGCCTGCCGTAGTGGTGATCAAAGGTTTGATCTGTTATGAGGTGGGGGAGTGGCTAGACACTTGCCTGCCGTAGTGGTGATCAAAGGTTTGATCTGTTATGAGGCGGGGGAGTGGCTAGACACTTGCCTGCCGTAGTGGTGATCAAAGGTTTGATCTGTTATGAGGCGGGGGAGTGGCTAGACACTTGCCTGCCGTAGTGGTGATCAAAGGTTTGATCTGTTATGAGGCGGGGGAGTGGCTAGACACTTGCCTGCCGTAGTGGTGATCAAAGGTTTGATCTGTTATGAGGCGGGGGAGTGGCTAGACACTTGCCTGCCGTAGTGGTGATCAAAGGTTTGATCTGTTATGAGGCGGGGGAGTGGCTAGACACTTGCCTGCCGTAGTGGTGATCAAAGGTTTGATCTGTTATGAGGTGGGGGAGTGGCTAGACACTTGCCTGCCGTAGTGGTGATCAAAGGTTTGATCTGTTATGAGGTGGGGGAGTGGCTAGACACTTGCCTGCCGTAGTGGTGATCAAAGGTTTGATCTGTTATGAGGTGGGGGAGTGGCTAGACACTTGCCTGTCGTAGTGGTGATCAAAGGTTTGATCTGTTATGAGGCGGGGGAGTGGCTAGACACTTGCCTGCCGTAGTGGTGATCAAAGGTTTGATCTGTTATGAGGCGGGGGAGTGGCTAGACACTTGCCTGCCGTAGTGGTGATCAAAGGTTTGATCTGGTATGAGGCGGGGGAGTGGCTAGACACTTGCCTGCCGTAGTGGTGATCAAAGGTTTGATCTGTTATGAGGCGGGGGAGTGGCTAGACACTTGCCTGTCGTAGTGGTGATCAAAGGTTTGATCTGTTATGAGGCGGGGGAGTGGCTAGACACTTGCCTGCCGTAGTGGTGATCAAAGGTTTGATCTGTTATGAGGTGGGGGAGTGGCTAGACACTTGCCTGCCGTAGTGGTGATCAAAGGTTTGATCTGTTATGAGGTGGGGGAGTGGCTAGACACTTGCCTGCCGTAGTGGTGATCAAAGGTTTGATCTGTTATGAGGTGGGGGAGTGGCTAGACACTTGCCTGCCGTAGTGGTGATCAAAGGTTTGATCTGTTATGAGGTGGGGGAGTGGCTAGACACTTGCCTGCCGTAGTGGTGATCAAAGGTTTGATCTGTTATGAGGTGGGGGAGTGGCTAGACACTTGCCTGCCGTAGTGGTGATCAAAGGTTTGATCTGTTATGAGGCGGGGGAGTGGCTAGACACTTGCCTGCCGTAGTGGTGATCAAAGGTTTGATCTGTTATGAGGTGGGGGAGTGGCTAGACACTTGCCTGCCGTAGTGGTGATCAAAGGTTTGATCTGTTATGAGGCTGGGGGAGTGGCTAGACACTTGCCTGCCGTAGTGGTGATCAAAGGTTTGATCTGTTATGAGGTGGGGGAGTGGCTAGACACTTGCCTGCCGTAGTGGTGATCAAAGGTTTGATCTGTTATGAGGCGGGGGAGTGGCTAGACACTTGCCTGCCGTAGTGGTGATCAAAGGTTTGATCTGTTATGAGGCGGGGGAGTGGCTAGACACTTGCCTGCCGTAGTGGTGATCAAAGGTTTGATCTGTTATGAGGCGGGGGAGTGGCTAGACACTTGCCTGCCGTAGTGGTGATCAAAGGTTTGATCTGTTATGAGGCGGGGGAGTGGCTAGACACTTGCCTGCCGTAGTGGTGATCAAAGGTTTGATCTGTTATGAGGCGGGGGAGTGGCTAGACACTTGCCTGCCGTAGTGGTGATCAAAGGTTTGATCTGTTATGAGGTGGGGGAGTGGCTAGACACTTGCCTGCCGTAGTGGTGATCAAAGGTTTGATCTGTTATGAGGTGGGGGAGTGGCTAGACACTTGCCTGCCGTAGTGGTGATCAAAGGTTTGATCTGTTATGAGGTGGGGGAGTGGCTAGACACTTGCCTGCCGTAGTGGTGATCAAAGGTTTGATCTGTTATGAGGCGGGGGAGTGGCTAGACACTTGCCTGCCGTAGTGGTGATCAAAGGTTTGATCTGTTATGAGGTGGGGGAGTGGCTAGACACTTGCCTGCCGTAGTGGTGATCAAAGGTTTGATCTGTTATGAGGCGGGGGAGTGGCTAGACACTTGCCTGCCGTAGTGGTGATCAAAGGTTGATCTGTTATGAGGCGGGGGAGTGGCTAGACACTTGCCTGCCGTAGTGGTGATCAAAGGTTTGATCTGTTATGAGGTGGGGGAGTGGCTAGACACTTGCCTGCCGTAGTGGTGATCAAAGGTTTGATCTGTTATGAGGTGGGGGAGTGGCTAGACACTTGCCTGCCGTAGTGGTGATCAAAGGTTTGATCTGTTATGAGGTGGGGGAGTGGCTAGACACTTGCCTGCCGTAGTGGTGATCAAAGGTTTGATCTGTTATGAGGTGGGGGAGTGGCTAGACACTTGCCTGCCGTAGTGGTGATCAAAGGTTTGATCTGTTATGAGGTGGGGGAGTGGCTAGACACTTGCCTGCCGTAGTGGTGATCAAAGGTTTGATCTGTTATGAGGTGGGGGAGTGGCTAGACACTTGCCTGCCGTAGTGGTGATCAAAGGTTTGATCTGTTATGAGGTGGGTTCCATCTGCATCAGGGTGGAATCTTATTTTTAAAACTGACCTGGATTCCTGTGTCAACCCAGCCTAAAACGGGTACCAGGAAATGCCTGGGGCAGTCAAGGCAGATAGCGTGATACTGACCACATCAGCCACGAGTGCTGGTTGGTCTCTACAAACATGGGGCTAGCACCTTATGCCCAGTTTACCATAAAACATGTGTTAGTTAGTCGTGGTTCCAACTTCACGGCAACGGGTTGTCCCCATATTGCTCCGTTCCTGTGCCAGTGAATATCATACAAAAACGCTCCTCACTGCCTAATGTGAACAATGGAATAAACAAGAGTATCGGCAAGCCAACATCCCGCACAGGTACGCTGTGTATAATGCCGCCGCCATAATGCCAACACCAAAGTCCTCCACAAAAAATACAGTTCATCGTCGATGGAAACGGCAGTCACCAAAAAGACTTCATTGACCCGGGTTTTATCCATATGGCTCGGTCTTTTTCCGCAGGACGACCTCCCGAAAGCGCCGCACAAAGAACTAACTCCTGAAAAATGCACTTGTGAGCCGAAAAGGCAAACCAGTCAATCCAGCGACAGTCAGCCGCCATCGTTCCGAACATGCAGTTAACGCTACAAACAACCACGGACAGATGTAAAAGCATTCCACGCGAAACTCACAGCTCACAGTGTCGCGCCACACACTCACTCAGTAGCAGGGCGACGGAACTATAAAAAGGACCTTTACTTGTACTCACTCATGAACAGGTACCTACGTTGATCCCATGAGGGTGACCATGCTGCGAGGACATCAGAATTGGATCTGTGCTGCCTACCCTCACTTTGTTTGTTGTTACAGGTGAGTTGCAGATATAGACTAACTGAATTTTTAAATATTCTGTTGGCTGGCTTTGAACTCAAGTCCATAGACGTGCTACGACTTCTAGTGCATGAGATTGATTTGGTTATATTGAAACATAAGATTTCTTATCCCCACTTTGGTGGGGAATCAATCAATGAAATATTTTATTATTACATTTCGATATCCTGTCTGTAACTGTAAAACAAAACTCATTTACTGCCAATATAGTACCTTGTGGTGTATGGAAGATGAGTCTTCGAGTCTGAGGAATTAAGACCGCCTGGCTAGTGAAGTCGCCGCAAGCTCTGCAGGTTAGGATTTTCTTTTTACCCTCGACAGAAAAAAAAAATCCAACACCTTACCGAGGATTCGAACCCGGGTCTCCCGAAGGATAAATCCGGCATTCTCGCCACTTGGCCAGCTGCATCCTGTCTGTAACCACTTGAATTAATCTTTTGCTCCAATAGCATCGATACATCATGTGCCATGCTGGTAAGTGTGGGCAGTCATGATTCGCCATTTCACTCGATCGCCATTATATTTAATAATGAAGGACCGCCTATTGATTGATTGATTTAGGAACCGACATCATAGCATTCGGGGCATTCCCATAAGTGCTCCGTCCCCATCCTCAGCAGCCAGCGAAGAGTTCCAACACTAATAGTTCCAGTATCAATCTGATTATATGTCCGTCTCGCCTTTCCTCTGAGCGTCGAGCGTCGGCCAGATCCCCTCGTCATTCCTCGCTGCCTCATTCTTACCAGACCATGGTGATCCATATGCTCCTCCGAGATGTACACGTACTACCACAAGGCCGCAGCCACGTCTGCCTTGTCATGCATCAATACTCCACCAAGTTTTGCCAAGCCAGCCAATCTGTCCGCCTGTTCATTCTCCAGCACACCGGCATGCCCCGGAGAAAAGATCCAGGTGATGCTTGCTACCCGTGATCTCCGAAGCGAAGCAAGCCACTCTGCACGAAGCCTACCTGTCATCACCCTACTCAGCATGCTTTCTGGTCAGTTACAGTGCCAATTTTGAAGTTGGAGGTTCGAAATGTTCTTATGCATATGAAAGCTGGCAAGACCGCCGGTGCGCGTAACATCACAACAGAAATGATTAAAGCTTTAGAAGAATTTTGACTACAGCAAGTCACCAGACTGCTGAACACATTAAATGATACTGGAGATATACCTTCTGAATTATGTAATTCAGTATTTATTGCAATCCCAAAGAAATCAGGAGCCTTGGAATGTGATAAACTTAGAACAATTAGTACAATGAGTCACATCGCAAAGATTTTGCTATGAATTATCATGCAAAGAGTGAGGAAGAAAATACAACCTGAAATAGGGGAAGAAAAATGTGGATTTTAGAAGGAAATGAATGATAAATGAGTCATCTTCCTTTATAGTAGTCTCCCGGAATTGACGTAGCCTTGGCTCTATTTATATAAGGATGGGACTAGGCAGAAATAGACTCCAACCCAACCTACATTGATAAGACTACTCTCCTGGAGAAAGAGGGAGAAAGCTGATCAATTAACCATAGACATCCATTAAGCTGTCGTCTTTCTTTAGGACATATGGGTCTATGTGTTGACTGACCTCCCACTTCAGCTCTCTGTACCTGGATAACAGTGACATATATCTCTACACAAACAACACGTTGTAACACTGGTCACCAGAAAATTAGAACACTACTGTTCCTAATTATAATCATTAATAATACCAGTTGTCCTGATGTCAAATGACAGGGTGACGCTCTAGTGCCCTGTAAATGTCCATGACACCTTTTGTTTGGGGGACATGAATCGGGGCTGTCTGAACCTTTTTACAGAGGGGACAGGACGGATCAGTGGCTTTCCCCCACTTGACCAAGTTGACAGGACGGGTCAGTGGCTTTCCCCCACTTGACCAAGTTGACAGCTGATGGCAAGACAACGTAGAGGGATCGGACGACGAAACTTAAGCGCAGTGGTGCCATACGCCATATTTCATTCCAGGTAAGAGATCACTGCATTATCTCATCCCATGGCATCCATTATCCCTGCTGCGCCTGTTAGGCAGCCACACGGACTCTTTCGTCATGCTCTCACTTATGGATCTCCTTAACCACCATGTCTTTGCGTTCCTTAGTCGTCGACCTAGACCACATCAGATCTCTGTCATGGTACCCGAAGCCCTTTCTGTAGAACTGGGTGCGCCCCATGACCTCCTTGGAGTGCTGCCTGGGCGCCTTCCACTTCCTTCCCGCTCTTAGGGCGGCAACTGCGGTACTGATGGTTCGTCTAGAGCAGGGGTCACCAAACTTTTTTTTACGGCGGGCCGGATAACTGACAAAATGTCGAGCGCGGGCCGGATACTCAATCTGTACAATACTTGCGGCGATCTCCGTGGTCCACTACTACTGCTGATTCCACTGAAGGTTATGGTCTTGCAAAACTTTTTGCATTTCCATGAAAATATATGTTCCAGTTGTTGTTTCATGTATGCTGCAAACGGATGCCAACTCTTCCGTTATCTGAACGTCCAAATGACACAACGAATGAACACGAGAATTGTGACGTGCTCGAGAGATCAGTAGACTCATCAAGCGCCAGAGAATACCACAACAAATTCCTAGTTTTCTCGCGTAGCTGTAACACTATGTTCTCTCTAAGTTCTTCTGTTCTTCGTACAACTGACCTTGCCGAAAGGCTGATAGTTCCAAACAAATCGGCTTTCTCAGGACACACATCATTTGCTGCTTCCATCATACACTCTTTCATGAAGTTGCTATCAGTAAACGGTGTTCCTCGTTCTGCCATCTTATGCACTATTTTGTAATTTTTACGATTGACAGATTCATTTTCAGCAAACTTTCTCGTGAAGAGATTTCGTTGTGTTTATAAACCATGTTTCATGGACTCATATTTCTCAGAGCGTAACTTTCCAGAAAACTTTGAATATGTTGAAAGATGTTTTGTTTCGTTGTGAAGCCGAAGATTGTACTCTTTCAAAACAGCAACACTTTCGCTACATATTACGCAACTGATATTCTGGTCCTTTGTTTCCACATACTTTACTCCCCATACTTCTTTGAAAAAGCGACACTCCGCGCCCACTTTTCTTTTCTTAGTAGCAATAATGGAGAATGAAGTACACGGGGTCTTAAAATGAAAAAGACATTGAATTATAAACATAATTAAAATCCTATTGAAATACCAGCCGGCTCCATGGCCGAGGGGTTAGCAGCTTTCTCCGCTAACCCCGAATACTCTCGTCACGAGACGCGACGAGAATTAGCAGTGGTTCGAATCGCAAAAGTGACTTATGAGAGTATGGAGCCGGTCGCTCAGAAAGTCGTGGCGTGCTGATGAGCGTAATCTAGCCTAGGAATCAACATACAGCTGAAAGATGCTGGTGTTGACCGCAATATCCTGAAACAGGATGGAAACGCGGGAAAAAAAAAATTGAAACACCAGAAAAACAGAAGACTAGGGGTCACTGGCTAAAGCTACGGCTCACCAAAGGTACATATAAAGTTTATAGTCATCTTTGGTGTTAGAATATATTTCATTCCGATTCCGATTTGTAGAAAGAAAAAAAAAAAAAGAAACTTTCCACCTCGTTCAACCCGCGTCTATGGCGTCGGTTATAGTTGTGGTGGTTCATGCTGCGGGATAAGTTTGATAAGTTTCTCTGCGCCAGTTTTTCTGCTGGCTTATTGATGTTGAAGACTTTATGCCTGTGACGTCGGCTGGGGTATTTGTTGGCCAGCAAGTTTTTCTTCGAGTGTATCTCTTTTGACGGTTTCTTTTATAAGTGTTAGCATCTGGCTCGTCGTTTTTGATGTTGTAGTCCTTATAGGTACTCCTTGTGTGATGATTGGTTAGCTTTACTCTTCCTCTGAGCTGGTCGAGCGTGGGGTTTGCGCATTTTCTGTCCGACGCGACCCATTTCCGTTTAAAGTTTATCTTTCCAGATGTGGGTATTTTAGAACTTCTTTAGTCGTATTAAAACCTGCCCGTCCTCCCTCTTGCTGGCAGCTATATATATATATCGCCTTCTTCTCTTCGTAGGTATTTTTCCTTTCGTTGGATTTTTCTGCGCTCAATCTTTCTTCAGGTGTGTCGTAGTCCTCCTCCGTCCTTTCTTCGGGTGGCTGGCGGGATTCTGGTTTCCCCTTGGGCTGCTTAGGCATCGTTGCTGGACTGCTGGCTCTAGTTTGAGGTTTCTGCTTGGTCTTTCATTTGGCTCCATCATCCGTCTTCTTGCCTTCTTTTTTATGTATTGTCTTTAGCAATTTTTCGATGTTTTTTTTTTTTTTTTTTGGTTGACCTTCGTCTTGTGTGGCTTCTCTGCATTCTTTTCCTTGGCTTCATCTGGTTTATTTTGGATTAGCTCCCATTCCGTTTTTAGCATTACTCTCTCCGCCTTGATGTCTCGTAGAATCTCTTCGTTCTTCTAGGTCGTCTGGATCATGTTCTTCAACTCTTGTCTTATATTTTGCTGTATCTCTTTTATTTCAGCAAGTAGTTTTTCACTGTCGCTGGTCGTTGCCGGTGTTTGAAGTGTCTTGATATGTCTCTTCAGCTCGTCGACCTGTCTCTGCAGCTGTTCTTTTTCCACTAGCGAGACGCACGAGGCTGTCTCGCACCTCCGCATAGCTTCCTTGAATGGTGTTTTTGCGGTGATGGCAATTTTTAAGATTCTCTGTGTCTTTGGAGGTACGGACAGCCCAGGTATCTTGCTCCAAGCTTGCCCAGGCAGTTGGCGCACTTTCTCTTGTTGTTGGACGCTCGGAAGTCCATGTCCAGCTTGGACAGCAGACACTCCTTGAAGGCGTGGTGATCGGTGCAGTAACGGCAGATTTCTGTTTTACTGCGACATTCTGCTCTGTTGTCGCCAGCCCTCTGGCATCTGGAGCACTGGGTAATCCTTGTTATAAATCCTTCGGTTTCTGATTTATTGATATTTGGTGTGGTATCTCGCTGTCCTCAGTCGTCACCGCCGCCAGCCTCGTAGGGATCTTTGAGTAGGTCAGGATCCGCTCCGCCTTCAAGATTTTGATGTGAAGATTTATTCCTGTAGCTGCTTCTGGATTTCTTCATCTGGCAGCTCCACTTGGATCGGCTTGACAACCAATCTGATTGTTTTTGAGTCGGTTATCCCGACTTTGGTGTCTTTCTCCTCCCTCTTCTTCTCAGCTGTCTTGGCTCTTGTCTGTGGTGGGCTGATGTCGATCTTCATCGTGGTGGTTTCATCTGTGACTGTAGTTTCAGGTTCTTTGCAGCTCGCAGCTTGGCTCTCCACGTTCTTATTTCCGGCTTTGGCGGCTCCCATGCTGCACATCTTGGATACTGCGTGTTTCTTTGTGTTCTTGTGTTCTTCTTTGTGTCATTTTCCTCCCCCGTATCAGGCTTCTTGACTTGTTAAGGCAACTTGTCTTGTTCGCGTTCGCAAATGCGAATGAAAAGGAGGAGAATAATATACGATTATATTTCATAATAAGGTTTGCAAAATATATTAATAGGACTGGCCTAAATAAACAGCTTAGAGCAGAGTTTTTCAACCGGGGTTCCGCGAGTGGCAGCCAGGGGTTCCGCCGAAACAGACCGAAATCGTCTAAATGCAACATTTCTGCCCATCTGGTTTATTACACAAAGTAGAACAGACACTTGGATCATCGCACAGAGTTCCTTGATCAACGTAAACATTTGCGTAAGGATCTGCTCCAGCAAAAAGGTTGAAAAACATTGGCCTAGAGACCAGCTCGTTTAACACCTTGACCAGGGAATTCTTCTGAGTTGGGGATAATAATTTCGTTATAACACGAGACTTCTATGGCATTTTTATGCCATGTTTGCTACTTTATTGCCTCTTTTCACACTTGTAGTTCACATAACTATCACTGTCTGGGGCATCGGACCTTTGTTGGCAGTCGGACGCATTTGGGGGAGGGAAAGATGTGTGTGTGTGTGTATGTGTGTGTGTATGTCTTGCCATGGAAACCATGGTAATGTCAGAGCGTAGGCGGTGCTACCATGAGCCGGGGAAAGACTTGTGATGGCGCGAAATAAGCAAACATTACAATAAACAAGAAAGTCTAGATACAATAATGTATAATTGAAAATAGTAAATCTAAGACACATAGCAGCCAGGAGGTCTCCTCACGTGTGAAGGTCTTCTGTTATTCTAAACATAATATTTACATTCAAATTGTATCACAACGTATCGTGTTCCATACGTTATATCAAGCACGTTTGAGTACCGTCGGCGGGCCGGGTGAAATGACGTCGCGGGCCGGATCCAGTCAGTGGGCCGTAGTTTGGTGACCCCTGGTCTAGAGACTCTCGCAGCAACATCGACGAGACTGGCTTTTCCGACTTTGAATTCTTCCATGAGGGACAGGAAGGGGAGGACGAGCTTACTCTGCTTGCAGTATAGTGCAACAGTCGTAAGGCATGGCGGCGCCCCAAGCCACTTTCTTATGTACTTGCTTATCTTCCCCTCCATAGAGCTCACTGTGGTCGTGCCTATATCATATATCAGCAGCGGCCACAGGAGTTTCGGAATGAGCATGAATTAGAGGCACCAGATTCTGAATGTGCCTATATCATATATCAGCAGCGGCCACAGGAGTTTCGGAATGAGCATGAATTAGAGACACCAGATTCTGAATGTGCCTATATCATATATCAGCAGCGGCCACAGGAGTTTCGGAATGAGCATGAATTAGAGGCACCAGACTCTGAATGTGCCTATTGGCCTGGTTGTATCGATGGTTGGCAGGCCGTTCGCCAACAAGAAGTGTTGCACCTCTACCACCGCCTTCCTGTCTGTCAGGGTTGACTCGTACACACGACAGAGACTCTTTACCGGTTCCTCTAACACCGTGGGAATTACTTTTCCGACAACAATGTTGACAGCCATGTCCTGTAAATAGGAAACGCGAAGAAAAAAAAAAAATTCCGCAGAATGCTTGAACATAAGTATTAATAAGTGTAGTAATCGATCAAGGCATTACTATCATGTTATTATTATATTTTAAATATTATCTAAGCAAACGTAATTGCACTAGCATTTGGAAGAGAGAGAGAGAGAGAGAGAGAGAGAGAGAGAGAGAGAGAGAGAGAGAGAGAGAGAGAGAGAGAGAGAGAGAGAGAGAGAGAGAGAGAGAGAGAGAGAGAGAGAGAGAGCTATTTGTTAAAACTGAATGAAATTTACAAACATGAATGACATTTCCTCTAAACATATTTATCAACATAAACCCCATAGACTTCCAAGGTCTTTCGCCGTTAATTTAAGATACGGAAGGAATCAACATTGGGGGACGATATATCAATAACATTAGATGTGCAGATGATACAGTCTTGATTGCAGACAATGAACAGGACCTGCAAAATTTAGTAGATGCGGTTGTTGCACACAGTGAACAACTAGGGTTAGAAATAAATATTAAGAAGACACAGATTATTGTCGTCACTGGGAGAAAGGAAATACCACAATGTGATATACGAGTAGATGGGCATATTCTTAAACAAGTGAATCGATATTGTTATCTCGGCACAGTCATAACATCTGATGTGAGATGCCTTGAAGAGATTATAACAAGAATTGCCATTGCGAAGTTAGCCTTTCGCAAGATGAAAAACATACTGACCAATAAAAAGATATCAATTGGAAATAGAAAACGAGTGTTGTAGTGCTACATAGAACCTATACTTTTGTATGGATGTGAAGCATGGACAATAAGGAGTAAAGCTGAAAAACAGCTGATGGCTGTGGAAATGTGGTTTCTGAGACAAATGCAAAGAATACTATGGACAGACAGAAAAACCAATGAGCAAGTCCTTCAAGAAAGAAATGAAGATCTTAAACTGATTAGAGTCATTAGACGTGGACAGTCAAAATCTTTTGGACATGTTATGAGAAGAAATGACTTGGAGAACTTGTTGACAACTGGCAAAATCGGAGGGAAGAGACCAAGGGGAAGACCGAGAAGTAAATACTTGGATAGCTTGGCCACGTGGCATGGTCGAGACAGGAACACAGAGTTGATCTGAGACTCTGGTGATCGAGTGAGATGGCAGAACATGACCGCCCACTCTTACCAGCATGGCACATGATGGATGGATGGATGGATGGATGGATGGATGGATGGGTGGATGGATGGATGGATGGATGGATGGATGGATGGATGGTAAGTAAATGCCAGAGGATGCGCCCTCCGGCAACTGCCGCAGATCCATGGAGAACACTTTATTCAGATGCTTCGAGTTTCTCAGTTCTATATTTTAGTTCCTAAAACAATCAACTAGAAAGTCGCTTAGAAGCCCTGGAGATGTGGATATACAGATATGTCGTATTTCATGGAAACAAAACAATCAAATGCAGAGGCTCTAAAAAAAAACTGGGAATGAAGAGAGAATTGGCGGAAGACATAAAGAGGAGGCAAGTGAAATATTTCGGCCATATTATTGTTAAAAGACATGATATTGATACTCTTAAGAAAACCATACTGGAGGGCAAGGTTGAGGGCAAGCGAGCAAGAGGTAGACAACAATACAAGTGGGAAGATAACATCAAGAGATGGAGAACATCGGTCTGACAGAATGTACAGCCAAGGCGAAAGACAGACAGTGTTGGAAATCATTGCAGCCAACCTTCATTGTGGAGATGGCACCTGATTGACTGATTAAAAATTTAAAAAAAAAATATTGTTAGCGATGAGTCGAACCCCAGTCCCACGCGTAACAGACGGAGATACTACCCACTACACTACCGAGAACACAAAGATAGTTCCACAAACATTAATTATGTAGTCACAAGGAAGTAGACATCACGTGATCAGCTGAATGATCACGAGACCAGCCACAAATATTTGTGTATAGCGGCTCTCACTACTCACACAATTTTGTGTATAGTCACTCCGTTTCTTTAAATTGTGGGTGGCCTCAAGAGGCCAGTAAAAAAAATGTCACGTTCCCACAAAGGGGAAACCGTGCGTTTAACCAGTTGATTTATTGTTGAAAGTACAGTTTTAAAAATTAAACATTAATATAGAATTGAAACAGTGGGTAATAAAATGTAAGTAAATAAAAATTAAACAAATGTTATATGAACACTTTACTAGCTTTCTTCTCAAGATTGCAGTATATGATTGCGGTATTAACTCTTTCATTTCTCAATGAAAAATAAAAGATTTCAATGTTATTTATTGGTATTATAGCTAGGTATACCATTTTCTTTTTAAAATTCTAGTAATCTCCCTTGTAAAATATTAGATGTTTATGTCCCCCTACCAAGCGTAGACTGCTATTGCGACCATAGATTTGTTTTGTTTTTTATTTTGTTTTTTGCATATCCTTTACATCACATCGCTGTCAACACCAGTATCTTTCAGCTGTATGTTGATTTCTTGACAAGATTACTCTCAGTAGTTTGCCATTGCTTTCTAAGCGGCCGGCTCACATACCCCGTAAGTTACCGATGCGATTCGAACCACTGCTGATTCTCACCGTCATCACGTTAACCACGAGAGTATACGAGATTACGGAGAAAAGTCATAGCCTCTAGGCCACGAAACCGGCGACCATAAATTAATCTTAGGCAATTTATATATAAACGAAAGTCAAATGTACAAACAGAAACGCAAAATTTGATTTTGATTGAACGTAGAGGTAAAGAACAGTTATCAGTTATCAGTTGGGGTATCTTCATTGCACTCCGGACATGTCCATAGGTGCTCAGATCCTCCCCCCCCCTTTCCCAGCATATGCATCAGCGACCGGTGGCTAATAGTGCCAGTTCTGTGTTGGTTGACGAGGCACCTTGTTTTCACGATGTACCTCTCGCGTCTGGCCGTGCCTATTCTTACCCCCAATGTCTTTCATCCTGGACAGCGATGTGGATTCACTGACGTCAAATCCTCTGTTCTCGCCAAATCTTTAAGGACGTTAATAACATCGGCACGTTCCATGGGCTGGCCATCTGCAGGGGGTGCAGAGCCAGCCTAGTTTATCAGCTCGTTCATTTCCCTCGACTCCCGCATGTCCCAGGGACGAAGATGAAAGTGACTTTACGGACAACAGACTTCCGCAGCGACTCAGTCCACTGTCTACGTACAGATCCAGCTTCGACCATCTGAATCATGCTCATTGAATCACTTAGTACACACACGTTGGTATAATGCTGTGATTCCAGCCATATGAAAGCCTGTGTAACTGCCATCACCTCCATCGTCATGCTGCTCGTGGTCATAGAGTGGGCACCACTGGATTCTTGAACGGTTCGGCCCGCTGAACGGGCTGTAAATGCCCACGCACTTCTCTTCTGCTTTACAACAGATCCATCTGTATAGATGAGCACTTCGGGGCTATCTGAGTGTTCATAGATGAGCACGTTGACCTCAGCATTGACAGTGGCAGGGTTCTGCTTTCTGCACCGTCTGTCGAGTGTGATAATGCAGGAGAAGGTACACTTAAAAGCTGGAGGCACCGGCACCCATTCCTTGCCGGGGTTGATATTGGTAAGACTGCAGACCTGTCTGACGACATCTTCCGCCCGACCCATCCATGATTTGCCCCTCTTTAGCTTGTCACCCTTTTCTCTGAATATAGCGTCATGCAGAGGGTGCTGCTCATCTGCACTTATTCTTGATCCTGTGTTCCATTGTCGGGAAGTCAAGGAGGTATCTCATTGCTACACAGCTGGTGTCTCTCGTGCAGCCCAAAATGATGCGCATGGCTTCGTTTTGTACCTTTTCAAGTCTTCCAATCTGTGTAGGGCTGACAGTGAGGATGGCCAGGGCATACTCGATGCTTGAAAGCACAAGTCCTTGGAACAGAAGTATTAGCAGTCTTTGCTCGATATTGGCAGTCGCAATGACTCTCATTGCTGACAAACCTTTTCGAGCTTTCGTTATTACATAATCGACATGATCTCTGAAGGACAGGTTTTTCCTTTCCCCCCGGGGTTAGGGGAAAAAATTTTTTAAAAAAATTTTTTGGGTTTAAAATTTGGGGGGGGGTGGAAAAAAGGGGGGAAAACCAATTTTTTTGGGGGTTTTTTTCCCTCGGAAAACCCCCCCAAAAAAAAAAAACAAACCCCCCTTTTAACCCGGGAAAAAAAAAAAAAAAAAAACCCAAAACCCCCAAAAAAGGGGGGGGGAAAAAAAAAGGGGGAAAAAACCCCCGGGGGGGGAAAAAAACCCCTTTTTTGGGGGTTGGGGAAAAAACCCCCCCCCCGGGGGGGGGGGGGGGGGGAAAAAGGGGGGGGGGAAAAAAAGGGGGTTTTTTTTAAGGGGGGTTTTTTTTTTTTTTTTGTTAAAAAAAGGGGTTTTCAAAAACGGGGAAACCCCCCCCCGGGGGGGGGGGGGGAAAAAAGGCCTTTGGGGGGGGGGGAAAAAGGGGGGAAAAAAAGGGGGGGGGGAAAAGGGAAAAGAGGGGGGCCCCCCTTTTTTCCGGGGCCCCCCCCAAAGGGAACCCCCTTTTTTTTTTTTTCCCCGGGGAAAAAAAAAAAATTTTTTTTTTTTTTGGGTTTTTCCCGGGGGGCGGGGGCCCGGGAATTGAAATTTGGGAAAATTTTTAAAAAATTTTTTTTTGGTTTTGGGAGTGGGTTTTTTTTCCCCGGAAAATTTTTTTATTTTTTTTTAAAAATTTTCCGGGTTTTTTTTTTTTTTTTGGGGGGGGTTTTTTTTTTTTTTTTTTCCCCCCCCAAAAAAAAATTTTTTTTTGGAAGGAAAAAAAGGGAAAAAAAGGGTTTTTTTTTTTTTAAATTTTTGGGCCCTTTTAAACCCTTTTTTTAAAAAACAAAAGAAAATTTTTTAAAAAAAAAGTTTAAAAAATTTAAAAAGGGGCCCCCAAAAGGGGGGGGGGGTTTTTGGGGAAAAAAAAAAATTTTTTTTAAATTTTTTTTTAAAAGGGGGGTTTTTTTTTTTTTTTTTCCCTTGGCTTTAAGGAAAAAAACCTCTTTAAACCCCAAAAAAGGGGGGGGGGAAAAAGGGGGGTTTTTTTTTTTTTTTAAAAAAAAAAATTTAAAATTTTTTTCCCTTAAAAAGGGGGGCCCCCAAAAGGGGGGTTTTTTTTTCTTTAACCCGTTTAAAAATTAAATAAACCCCTTTTAAAAAAAGGGTTTTGGGTTTTCCCCAAAATTTTTTTTTAAAAAATTTTTTTCCCCCCTTGTTTCTTTTTAAAACCCCCCCTTTTTTTTTTTTTAAAATTTTTTTTTTTAGTTTTTTTGGGTTTTTGGGAACCCCCCAAAAAAAAAATTTTTTAAAAATTTTTTTTGGGTTTTTTTTTTCCCGGATTTAAATTTTTTTTAAAAAAAAAATTTTTTTTTCCCCCCCCTTTTTTTTCCCCCTTTTTTTTTTTCCCTTTTTTTTTTTTTCCCTTTTAACCGGGGGTTTTTTTCTTTTTCCCCCCCTTTTTTTTTTTTTTTTTTCCCCCCCCTTTTTTTTTCCCCTTTTTTTTTTTTTTCTTTTTGGGGGGGTTTTTTTTGGGGGGGGGGGTTTTTTTTTTTTTTAAAACCCTTTTAATTCCTTTTTTAATTTTTTTTTTTTTAAAAAAAGGGGGTTTTTTTGGGGGGGGGGCCCCCCTTTTTGGAAAAAAAACCCCCCTTTTTTTTTTTTCCTTTTTCAGGTTTTTCCCCTTTTTTATTTAATGAAACCCTTCCCTTTTTGGGGTTTTTTTTTTTGGGGGGGGTTTTTTAAAACCTTTCCCCCTTTTTTTTGGGGGGGGTTTTTTTTTTAAAAATTTTTTAAAAAAGGTTTTTTTTTTTGGGGGAAACCCTTTTTTTTGGGGGGGGAAAAATTTTTAAATTTTTTTTTTTGGGAACCCTTTTTTTTTTCCCTTTTAAAAAAAAGGGTTTTAAATTTTCCCTTGGGTTTTTGGGGGTTTTTTTGGATTAAATTTTTTTTTAAAATTTTTTTTTTTTTTAAAATTTTTAAAAAAAAAAAAAAAAAATTTGGGAAAAAAAGGGGGGAAAATTTTTTTTTTCCTGGGTTTTTTTTTTTTTTTTTTTGGGGAAAAAAATTTTTAAAGGGGTTTTTTTTTTTTTTTTTTGGGTTTTTTTTTTTTTTTTGGGGGTTTTTTTAAAAAATTTTTTTTTTTTAATGGAAAAAATTTTTTTTTTTTTTTTTTTTTTTTTTTTTTTAAAAATTTTTTTGGGGTTTTTTGGGGGCCTTTTGGGGGGTTTTTGGTTTTTTTTTGGGGGGGGGGGGGTTTTTTTTTTTTTTGGAAAAAAATTTTTTTTTTTGGGGTTTTTTTTTTTAAAGGGTTTTTTTAAAATTTTTTTTAAAAAATCTTTTTTATTTTTTAATTTTTTTCCCCAAAATTTTTTTTTAAAAAATTTTTTGGGCCTTTTTTTAAAATGGGGGTTTTTTTTTTTTGGGAAAAAAAAAGGGGGGGGTTTTTTCCGGGTTTTTTGGGGGGTTTTTTTTTTGGGGGGGGGATTTTTTTTGTTTGGTTTTTTTTTTAACCCCTTTAATTTTTTTTTATTTTTTGGGGAAAAAAAAAAAAAATTTTTTTAAAGTAACCCTTTTTTTTTTTTTTTTTGGGTTTTTTAAAAAAAAAATTTTTTTTTTTTTTGGGTTTTTTTAAAAATTTTTTTTTCCCCTTTTTTTTTTGTTTTAAATTTTTTTTGGGAAAAAAACCCTTTTAAAAAAATTTAAAAACCCCCCTTTTTTTCCCTTTTTTTTTCCCGGGGCCCGGGGGGAAAAAAAATTTTTTGAAAAATTTTTTTTTTTAAAAAAATTTTAAAAAAACCTTTTTTGGGGGAAAAAAAAAAAAAGGGGGGGTTTTTTTTTTTTTTTTTTTTTGGGGTTTTTTTTTTCCCTTTTTTAAAAAAAAAAAAAATTTTTTTTTTTTTTTGGAAAATTTTTTTTTTAAATTTTTTTTCCCCTTTTTTTTGTTTTTTTTTAAAAAAGGCGGTTTTTTTTTTTTTTTTTTTTTTTTTTGGTTTTTTAGTGGGCATTCCTGTCAGTCTGTTTTGTGAGTTGTATTGCTGTCTGTATGATATGTTCTTGTTGTAGTCTGTCTTTATGTATGATGGATGCTAACTGTTGTGTTCTACACCGTATTGTATTCTTTAGTAAATCCCAAATTTGTGTTATGTTGTCGTGGGTGTACTATTAGTGTATGTTAGAATAAGTTGTGTCACATGTTGTACATAACCTGTATGTTGAGTAAGGAGTTATTGAACTTCCAATGTGATGTTCTTTTGATGGCCTTGTGTTTGTAGTGTCTGTAGTGATATGTGTTAGAACTGCTTTGTGATCTGTGTATTGTAATGTCTCTTGTAGATGTTTTGTGTGTATTATTTGGTGTGTTTGAAGGTGAGTATACTCTATACTAATCTGGCTGCTCTATTGTAAGCCCTATTTTTGTGTGTTGTTGCAATGTTATTAGGGTGTCTGTATCGGAAAGCGTCTATTAGATTGTGTGTGTCTAGGGTATTCTTTAGTATATCCAGTTGATGTATTCCACTTCTGTCATTTCTCCTTAATTGTGTCTTGATTCCTGCTTTGCCTGCCCCTACGATATCCAAATCTGAGAGTACAAAATGAAATCCCCTGCAAGGATAATATTTTGCCCTCTGTATGTTCCCACAAAGGGGAAACCGTGCGTTTAACCAGTTGATTTAATGTTGAAAGTACAGTTTTAATAATTAAACATTAATATAGAATTGAAACAGTGGGTAATAAAATGTAAGTAAATAAAAATTAAACAAATGTTATATGAACACTTTACTAGATTTCTTCTCAAGATTGCAGTATATGATTGCGGTATTAACTCTTTCATTTCTCAATAAAAAATAAAAGATTTCAATGTTATTTATTGGTATTATAGCTAGGTATACTAATTTCTTTTTAAAATTCTAGTAATCTCCCTTGTAAAATATTAGATGTTTATGTCCCCTTACCAAGCGTAGACTGCTATTGCCACCATAGATTTGTGTTTTTTTTTTTTTTGTTTTTTGCATATCCTTTACAGGACATCGCTGTCAACAGCAGTATCTTTCAGCTGTATGTTGATTTCTTGACAAGATTACTCTCAGTAGTTTGCCATTGCTTTCTAAGCGGCCGGCTCACATACCCCGTAAGTTACCGATGCGATTCGAACCACTGCTGATTCTCACCGTCATCACGTTAACCACGAGAGTATACGAGATTACGGAGAAAAGTCATAGCCTCTAGGCCACGAAACCGGCGACCATAGATTAATCTTAGGCAATTTATATATAAACGAAAGTCAAATGTACAAACAGAAACGCAAAATTTGATTTTGATTGAACGTAGAGGTAAAGAACAGTTATCAGTTATCAGTTGGGGTATCTTCATTGCACTCCGGACATGTCCATAGGTGCTCAGATCCTCCCCCCCCCCCCTTTCCCAGCATATGCATCAGCGACCGGTGGCTAATAGTGCCAGTTCTGTGTTGGTTGACGAGGCGCCTTGTTTTCACGATGTACCTCTCGCGTCTGGCCGTGCCTATTCTTACCCCCAAGTCTTTCATCCTGGACAGCGATGTGGATTCACTGACGTCAACATCCTCTGTTCTCGCCAAATCTTTAAGGACGTTAATAACATCGGCACGTTCCATGGGCTGGCCATCTGCAGGGGGTGCAGAGCCAGCCAGTTTATCAGCTCGTTCATTTCCCTCGACTCCCGCATGTCCCAGGACGAAGATGAAAGTGACTTTACGGACAACAGACCTCCGCAGCGACTCAGTCCACTGTCTACATACAGATCCAGCTTCGACCTTCTGAATCATGCTCATTGAATCACTTAGTACACACACGTTGGTATAATGCTGTGATTCCAGCCATATGAAAGCCTGTGTAACTGCCATCACCTCCATCGTCATGCTGCTCGTGGTCATAGAGTGGGCACCACTGGATTCTTGAACGGTTCGGCCCGCTGAACGGGCTGTAAATGCCCACGCACTTCTCTGCTGCTTTACAACAGATCCATCTGTATAGATGAGCACTTCGGGGCTATCTGAGTGTTCATAGATGAGCACGTTGACCTCAGCATTGACAGTGGCAGGGTTCTGCTTTCTGCACCGTCTGTCGAGTGTGATAATGCAGGAGAAGGTGCATTTAAAAGCTTGAGGCACCGGCACCCAATACTTGCCGGGGTTGATATTGGTAAGACTGCAGACCTGTCTGACGACATCTTCCGCCCGACCCATCCATGATTTGCCCCTCTTTAGCTTGTCACCCTTTTCTCTGAATATAGCGTCATGCAGAGGGTGCTGCTCATCTGCACTTATTCTTGATCCTGTGTTCCATTGTCGGGAAGTCAAGGAGGTATCTCATTGCTACACAGCTGGTGTCTCTCGTGCAGCCCAAAATGATGCGCATGGCTTCGTTTTGTACCTTTTCAAGTCTTCCAATCTGTGTAGGGCTGACAGTGAGGATGGCCAGGGCATACTCGATGCTTGAAAGCACAAGTCCTTGGAACAGAAGTATTAGCAGTCTTTGCTCGATATTGGCAGTCGCAATGACTCATTGCTGACAAACCTTTTCGAGCTTTCGTTATGACATAATCGACATGATCTCTGAAGGACAGGCTACGATCAAGCCTCACGCCATGATATGTCATTGACTGGGTTCTACTCATTCTTACTGCCGGCATGTCTGCTTTCACAATATGGTTGTTTAGGGAGAACCATGTAACCGATACCTTTGCAGGGTTGACAAGGGCATGGGCATCAGCACACCATGAGGAAATTCGATCTAGTTCGCCCTTGTCAAGATCCTGCGTGGGACAAAATACAACTAGAAGAAAGATCTAGAAGAGAGAGATCAGGTGTAAGAATGAGAACTATAAATAGTTCCACAACGGGACACACTCGTGTCCGAAAAGGGAATAAGTGACGTAAGTGAAGGACCAGCAATTTTGAAGATGGAGGTTCAGAATGCTCTTAACCACATGAAATCTGGCAAGACCCCCGGTTCAGACAAGCGTCACAACAGAAATGATTAATGCTTTAGAAGAATATGGAATAGATAAAGTCACCAGTCTGCTTAATACAATATATGATACTGGAAATATACCTCAGGAGTTATGTAATTCTGTATTTATTGCAATCCCAAAGAAATCGGGAGCCTTGGAATGTGATCAACATCGAACAATTAGTATAATGAGTCACATCACAAAGATTTTGCTAAGAATTATCATGCAAAGAGTTAGGAGGAAAATACAACCTGAAATAGGAGAAGAACAATGTGGGTTTGTGGAAGGCAAGGGTACAGTAAATGCTGTGTATATACTGAGAACCATAATCGAACGTTCTATAGAAGTAAACAAAGATCTGCACCTTTGCTTTGTTGACTACACAAAGGCTTTTGATAAAGTGAGACATGTCAACATGATAAGGATGCTTGAAGATCTACAAATTGATGGAAAAGATCTTAGACTTGTAAAAACATATATTGGAAACAACAAGCTGCCATAAGAGTTGATAATGAAGTAAGCCAATATCAGCCTATTAAAAGGGGTGTGAGACAGGGATGTGTAATGTCTCCAGATCTGTTTTCCCTGTACAGTGAAAGTATTTTCAGAAATATTGAAGATATGGAAGGAATCAACATTGGGGGACGATGCATCAATAACATTAGATATGCAGATGGTACAGTCTTGATTGCAGACAATGAACAGGACCTGCAAAATTTAGTAGATGCGATTGTTACACACAGTGAACAACTAGGGTTAGAATTAAATTGTAAAAAGACACAGATTATGGTCGTCACTAGGAAGGACGTAATACCACAATGTAATATACAAGTAAATGAGAATATTCTTCAACAAGTGAGTAGGTACAATTATCTCGGAACAGTAATAACATCTGATGGGAGATGCCTTGAAGAGATTAGAACAAGAATCGCCATGGCAAAAGTAGCCTTTAGCAAGATGAAAAACATATTGACCAATAAAAAGATGTCAATTGAAACGAGAAAAAGAGTGTTGAGATGCTACATAGAACCTGTACTTTTATATGGATGTGAAGCGTGGACAATGAGCAGTCAGGCTGAAAAACATCTGATGGCTGTAGAGATGTGGTTTCTGAGGAAAATGCAAAGAATACGATGGACAGCCAGAAAGACCAACGAACAAGTCCTTCAAGAAACAAATGAAGATCGTAAATTGATTAGAGAAATTAGACGTAGATAGTCGAAATTCTTTGGGCATGTTATGAGAAGAAATGAATTGGAGAATTTGGTGACAACTGGTAAGATCGAGGGGAACAGACCAAGGGGAAGACCTAGAAGCAAGTACCTGGATGGCTTGGCCTTGTGGCATGGTCGAGACAGAAACACGGAGCTGATCCATGACTCTGGTGATCGAGTGAGATGGCAGAACATGACCGCCCACGCTTACCGGCATGGCACATGATGGATGGATGGACGTAAGCTGGGATTCCCCACAATAGAATAAGGAATCCCATTTCACGGGAAAGTCCAAAGAACATACTATCCATGCTACCCAAGTGATCAGTAATTAACAGCGTGCTGGATCAGCTAGCACGCACGACCCACTGTTGCACGAGAGAGGGTCTATCGCTCGTGGCTGGAGACGCCACGATGATCCTCAGACGAGGACTGGAGACGGTAGAAGACGGACGGTGTATTCCTAAGAGAATCTTATGTTGTTTAGTGAAGGACAGTATCATAGATGTGACTTAGATTGTTTATCTTTGATAGAGATTTCCATTGGTATCATTTCTCCATTCAACATCATCGTAATTTACCATGCTGTACATTACCCTTGTGGTTATCCGCTCGCCGAGCTAATGTCACTAAGCTCCAAATAAACTGTAACATACTTGTATCCACATGCACAACGTTTGTGTTGTTATTGCGTGGGGTGCAAAAGCGGAATCCTTACATGCCTGTCAAAGTTGAGTTGTTGACAGGCAGGATCCGAATTGGTGTCAGAAGTGCTTAAACTCACGTTCACCGAATTGGTGTAAGAAGTGCTTAAACTCACGTTCACCGAATTGGTGTCAGAAGGTGGGGCTTGAACCACCTTCAAGCACTTGAAAACACCATTTTCCCACATAAAACCGCATTTTCTTTCATTTGACCGAAGTGGTCACATAAATCGTGAAATGTTTTTCGAAAATTAATTTGTGATATTCTATACGAATGAAATGTCAAAAGTGAAACTATAAAGGTGTTTAGACGTGTAAATGATGTATTCAAACAATCAGTTTAATAATTATTTTTGAACATTTCTTATACAAAAATTCATAATGTCAACTTTCATTGAATTTACTCACAAATGTGTAGAATGTCAAACGTATTTAATACAAGGGAAGTAATTTAAAGTCAGACTAAGCCAGACAACAAAGCTCAGTCAGAGACAGTAGGGAATTGAAGACAAGACGACAAGTGACGATTCATTTTGACGATTCATCTGCCTATTCATTCGACGATTCATACATAGAATCATACCATTCATATCATTGATATCATTCATTATTCACATCACATTTGTCATTTGCCTACCGTAAGAACTGTTATATGTAAACATGATACAACCATGCATTGTGTAATATAATTTGTAGCAAAATACTAATTGTTGCTGTTCTATGAAACAGAAGCAGCGATTGTATAAAGAGGCCGTTCGCTTCTTTGGATGTAATACAGCAATGAAACATCCCGACGATTAGAAGTGGGTAACATCCCGAGGTGCCGCATTTTTCACCTGATTAGATGAGTATTCTTTCAATATTTTGAGAAATAAACTTAACTCTGCATCTTATTTTTCAGGATTGATTGTAAATTTATGATATATATAAATTGCAAAAGTATTTATAAACCATTGGTGTAAAATAAAGCCCTACAATGTCAACACTAGGAGAGTGTATCCAAGCGGGCAAGGAGTTAGGCTATAGCGGAGAGAAACTAGAAAATGGGCAGAACAGAAATACAAAGAAGAAATGGAAAGAAAAGCCGCTTTAGAAAGAGACGAAAGAGCACTCGAAAGACAAAATCAAAAAGAGATGAGAGAGTTAGAGGTAAGCCACTAAACAAAAATAAATAGATTCAGACGCACAAGCCAAGCAAACACAATTAGAGATGGAAATTGACTCACACATTCAAATAGCTTCAACTAAACAGAAGAGTATAGAAGAACAAAATAGATTTACTAAATATAAAGGGCTGATCAAACCCTTCAGTCAGGAGATTTACAAGGAGCTTGGACAGTAGAATATAGAATTTCAACTAAAATTTCAAGAAATACCAGAAACAGACTGGCCATGATATATATGAGGAATCTGTCAGGTGAGCCCTTAAAGATTATTGAGTCCATACCAACAGATTTAAGAAACAACTATCAATACATTCGTGACAGAATTATGCAGCATTTTCTACTCGATGCTCCTGGATATCAGATCCAGTACTAACATATCAAACCTAAGCCTAATGAAACGTTTATAGATTACGTATCTAACGTGCAGAGTATTTTCAGTAAGTGGCTTAAGGCGGCTAAAGTAGGTAAAGATTTTGACAAGTTACAAGACCTAATGATAATGGATAAGATAATATCTACAGTCCCAACATCATTTGCTAAGTTCCTTCAGCAGTCAGAATACTCCTTTCCGATTGTCCTTGTCAAAAAGAAGGATGCGACAATTCGCCTCTGTGACGATTATCGCCGTTTAAACAATGTGACTAAGGTAGACGCAGAGCCATCCCATCATGTGACGCCTAATTCTTAACATGTCATCTTCTCTAATTTTTCCAAACTTGATCTGACGAAGGGATATTGGCAGGTCCCGATGCACCCACTTTCGATCCATCTGACCGCATTCTCAACACCTCTTGGTCTCTATGAGTGGCGATTTCTGCCTTTCGGCCTTCGTAATGCTCCTGCCACCTTTGTCCGACTCACCAGGGATCTGCTCCACGGAATGACACATACTGAGACATACATTGATGATATTTGCATCCATACAGAAGACTAGACATCACACTTACTAATACTGCGACAGGTCTTTAATAGATTAAGATTGTTTGGTCTTACTGTCAAACCAACCAAAGTTGAGTTGGGGTTGGAAGAAAGCGATTTTCTAGGCCACACGATCTCTAAAGGCCAACTTAAAACAGACCAGAAAATTGTCACTAAAATTTTGAACTTAACAATGCCTACGCCCAAGAAACAGGTCCGAAGCTTGCTCGGATTAGTAAATTACTATAGTAAATTTATACCTAATTTAGCTGAAATCACCAGTGTGTTTTCCAATGTTTTGAAAGCATCTATGAAAGTCAATGTACAAGATGCAAAGTTAATTCTTGCTTTATCAAAATTAAGACATATGTTCAGCGTTTTACCAATCCTTCGCTTGCCTAATCCAAATCTTACGTATTTCCTTCGTACAGACACAAGTACCATAGCAATCGCTGGCGTTTTAGGCCAATTCCATGAAGGAACCTTCCATCCGATAATCTATGTAAGCCGCAAGCTTAGCCCTACGGAATCCAGATACTCAGTCTCTGAATTAGAATGTCTCAGCGTCATCTATTGTATACAGAAACTTCATAGATTCTTGGTGGGTACCCATTTCGTCCTTCAAACCGACAATGCACCGCTCACAGTCTTACAGACTGGGATACATCGGAACAACAGGATTTATCGATGGTCGTTATTTCTGCAGAATTATTTCTTTACTATAGAACACATAAAAGTGAGCAGGAACTTGCTTGCAGATGCCTTATCACGACCGACCCAGTTTGAGATACCTGACATACAGGAAGAGACCGATCCGACATCACCTAAACCAATGACACTGTAGTTAATTAGTGCCCTAGATGGTGATTACAGACACTATAGTGCCTTTTCCGTCATGGATCTATAAACTTGCCTGTTATGAACTGTGTCAGTATAAACGAAAGAGAACAGACACATTATGAAAAGTTTACACCATCACCTTGAATCCAACCGACGAGGAGAACGATACTTCAACATCAACCAAGATAAGAACATATGTGCTAGACTTTGTCTGAATTAGCGCTATTTTCCATCATTACTCAACAAGGAACGCTACTTCGAGGACGCAAGGATGTAATTAGTTAATTTAATTAGATTAAATAACTTTTGTGATATGTATAACATTGTATGTTTTATAACAGTTGCGTATAACATCATGTTTTCATTAATTAGACAAAGAACTTAAAACCACCCAGATAACATTTAGAAATAACATTGTATACTTAAAATATCCCCACACTTAGTTAGAAACTCATATAGTTTAACCCTTACATCTTACCTTACAACTTAGGAAATAGTTAGAATAGTTTACCATTATTCAAACACATTCTACTAAAAACTTAGTTAATTAAACCATCATTTAGAAATTAATCCCACCATTTATGAATTTATATCATCTCATGCACTAACAGAATAAGGTAACTAACACATTTCCCCCCATTGTGCACCATTTAGTTAGATTATATCCCTTAGTAGCATAGCTCAGTGCCACCAACTTAAGTTAGATTAGAAACACTCATCGCAACAATGTATAATTATGTACAGAAATGACAAGTGCATAAGCATAGCACGGTCATTTGGCATGAAATTTTGTATAAATTCAGCCAATTATTTATTGTATATATATAACGTTCATGCATTTTCCTATAACCATATATTTTAATGACATGAAGTGCTAGATTTGAATCCACACAAATCGGTAGAGTCCGAATTGGTACAGAACCAAGATTTTAAAACCGGTGGTGGAATGAAAGACGAATGAAAGAGGTATGAATGAGAGGAGACAATGAAACAAAAACAGAAGAGCGAGAGGTGTTGTGGAGAGATTTTTTCTCACCGCACAATTGAGTTCGTTCAATTTGTCTGTGTTAAATGTGTGTTGTCCTATTTTTATCTGTGTTACTGCTCCACTTACTTAATAGAGATAGGAAATAGTTTTGAGCATCCTAAAGGGGAGTGTAGTCAGAAATCAGACTTACACACTTGTTTGTGACTGCAACAAACCACTTTACGGCGCTCAAAATAATACATACTCGTTTGCATATCATTGGCAACCGCCTGTCTATCTCGACCCTGTCGATACACGAGATGTCGGTCAAACGAATGACAGAGTCCTACCCAGTGCAGGATTACGTATAAGCTAAACAAGCTATAGCTTAGGGCCCCCAAGAAAGTGGGGGACCCAAAAAATATTGTCCGAGTGAGCAATTGTCATATATGTATACTTAAATATACTGCAGTATTATTAGCGATTTCGTTGCTAACGGAGGATGCCTTTTTTTCGGAAAGTTCAAGGTCATCGGATCCGCGGACCGTTTCCTGTGGCCCGTGAGTGCAGTGTACGAAAATAACCCTGTCGTGTTTCCTATTGGATAAATACGAAACTGTTTTTATGAAAATCGCGAATGACTACTTTAACGAGGGGTCAAACGGTTATTCCTCAGTCCTGCATGCTTGAAAGCTGTTGCAAGTGAATTGTTTGAAGAATATTTTCCACTATTTGACAAAGGTAAGGAAGTTTATAGTTTGGCTTGTTTATTGTTAAAGGTAAGCTAATTTAACCTGCATTTTTGAACTGCGCACTTCGCATCCAATTTTACATATAAATGTTGAGTTTCAACAATATTCGTTATGCAGAAGACATAGAATTTAAAAAAAAATTTGAGCACGGTCGTGGTGTGTACTCTTATTAAATTCATAATGTCGGAATCGCGGCATATTGGTTTGGTGTCTGCTTTATTTTAATAAACAAGAAGATTTACAATCATAAAGTTAAACAAAATAATAATATCAATATACGTTTAAATTCTATTACATATTTATTTTGTTGCTTTATATTTATTGTATTTATTGTTCAAGGTGTGGAATGCGCCTGGCCCTGCAGCCAGCAGGGTTAGGATCGGCTAGCCTCTCCCAGGAGGGGTGAAGAGCGAAAATTAGTAGCCTGCCGATGACCCGCAGACTACACAAGTCAACCCCCACCTCCACGTGGTGCAGACCGGGCAACCATGACCGCGAGGTCATGGGCTAACGGGGCTATGGCTCGCCATAGGGGATGGACTCCCTGTGGTCAGATTAGTGTCCTAAACCTGCGACTGGCCTAGCAAGCCGGCAGGGGATCTTCATACTGCTCGTAGAAAAACTAAGAAGTATAAACGGACTGACCCAAACGGATATCGACCCGGCAATGTTAATGGACTACGAGATAGATCAGCGACTCAAAAAATAGGCACAATGAACGTCTGTGGTTTCAATAGTAAAGAAGAGGAGCTTATTGAAACAATGGAAGAGAGGGAAATTGGACTGATGGGAATAGCGGGCACCAGAACAAAGGGGAAAGGACGCAAGGAGCTCCACCGCAGTTACACGTTTGTTTACTCTGGAGTAGAACAGCAAGAAAGGGCAAGACACGGTGTGGGAATAGTCATCGAACCACGGCTAGCAAGAGGAATACTAGAAATAAAATATATATCAGAAAGAATCATAACAGTGAGAATAAAAGAACAAACAATTACAACATATGTACAAATATACGCATCATGTAATGCAAACAATAATGAGCAAGAATGCGAGGACTTCTACGAAGACATACATGACGTGCTAAATAAAATAGATAAGCAGGACAACATCATAGTTATGGGAGACTTCAATGCAAGACTAGGACATAACAGAGTGGGCATAGAAAAACATCTGGGAGCATTTGGAGATCAGCAAAATGAAAGGAATGATAACGGAAGTAGACTGATAGAGCTTTGCAGCCAACACGACCTCTATATAACAAACACATTCTATAAACATAAAGATTCACAAGTATACACCTGGTATAAATGGAACGATCTAGATACTAAAAGCCAAATTGATTTTATATTAACAAGAAATAACAGAAAGAGAAATATATTAGATGCAAGGGCAGTGCCCAATTTCAGTATAAACACAGATCATAAAGCAGTCGTTGCCACAATAAGAACCATCAGAAGAAGAAAACAAAGAGCAGGAAAATACATGCCATGCGAATCAGTAAACTTAAAAAACCTTAAAGACGAGGCAGTAAGGGAAAATTATGAGAAAGAACTAACTGAACTCTTTGAAAAATTACCTACAGAGAGAAAAACAGTGGAAGAAGAATGGGAGATGTTCAAATCAAGCATTTTAAATACTGCAAAAATAACATGTGGAACCACGAAAAAACGCAAAACACGGATAAAGAAAATAACAAGTTGGTGGAACGCAGAAGTAAAGAAAGCGGTAAAAGACAAAAAGGAAAAATATAAAAAGTGGTTGAAGAGCAAACAGGAATGTGATCGCATAGAATATAGAATAGCGAGAAGACATGTGAATAGAATAGTAAAGAGGGAAAAAACAAAAAGACTGGGAAGATTATGGAGAAACCCTAAATAAAAACTACAAGGAGGCAACTAGAAACTTCTACAAAAAGATAGGTGCAATGCGAGCCAGAGGAGAACCCTTTGATCCAACTGAAATAATTAACAGCGAAAATGGAGAACCAATAAGTGAACAAAAACAAATCCTAATAAGATGGAAGCAGTATTTCGAACAACTTCTCAACATCCCATCAGATGTCACAGGAATTCAAGAGACCTATACAGATGTCACCGAAGAACTAGAACCAGACATACTAAAAGAAGAAATTATAGAAGCCATCAGATTAGCCCCATTGAACAAATCACCAGGACAGGATGAAATACCAAATGAACTAATTAAAACAGCAAGAGAAGTAGGAACAGCTACATAGACTATTCAATCATGTTTGGGTAGAACAACAGACACCACGAGATTGGGGAAATGCCATAATTATCCCAATTTGGAAAAACAAAGGCAGCAAAAGAGACTGCACACAATACAGAGGCATTTCACTGTTGAGTCATACTGGGAAAATATTTTGCAAAATTCTTGAAAAAGATTACGAACTACTTTAGAACCCCCAAGGCCCTTTCCATGGATCATATAAACTTACCTGTGATAAACTGTGTCAGTAAAACGAATATGAACAGGCACATTATGAAAAGGTTACACCATCTCCATATTATCCAACCGACGAGGAGAACGATCCCTTCAACATCAACCAAGATAAGAACATATGTGCTAGACTTTGTCTGAATTAGCGCTATTTTCCATCATTACTCAACAAGGAACGCTACTTCGAGGACGCAAGGATGTAATTAGTTAATTTAATTAGATTAAATAACTTTTGTGATATGTATAAATTGTATGTTTTATAACAGTTGCGTATAACATCATGTTTTCATTAATTAGACAAAGAACTTAAAACCACCCAGATAACATTTAGAAAAAACATTGTATACTTAAAATATCCCCACACTTAGTTAGAAACTCATATAGTTTAACCCTTACATCTTACCTTACAACTTAGGAAATAGTTAGAATAGTTTACCATTATTCAAACACATTCTACAAAAAACTTAGTTAATTAAACCATCATTTAGAAATTAATCCCACCATTTATGAATTTATATCATCTCATGCACTAACAGAATAAGGTAACTAACAAAATTTTCCCCCATTGTGCACCATTTAGTTAGATTATATCCCTTAGTTAGCTAGCTCAGTGCCCCAAAATTAATTTAGATTAGAAACACTCACGCAACAATGTATAATTATGTACAGAAATGACAAGTGCATAAGCATAGCACGGTCATTTGGCTGAAATTTTGTATAAATTCACCCAAATTATTTATTGTATATATATAACGTTCATGCATTTTCCTATAACCATATTTTAATGACAGAAGTCCTAGATTTGAATCACACAAATCGGTAGAGTCCGAATTGGTACAGAACCAAGTTTTTAAAAACCGGTGTGGAATGAAAGACGAATGAAAGAGGTATGAATGAGAGGAGACAATGAAACAAAAACAGAAGAGCGAGAGGTGTTGTGGAGAGATTTTTTCTTCCCGCACAATTTGAGTTCGTTCAATTTGTCTGTGTTAAATGTGTGTTGTCCTATTTTTATCTGTGTTACTGCTACACTTACTTAATAGAGATAGGAAATAGTTTTTGAGCATCCTAAAGGGGAGTGTAGTCAGAAATCAGACTTACACACTTGTTTGTGACTGCAACAAACCGCTTTACGGCGCTCAAAATAATACATACTCGTTGCATATCATTGGCAACCGCCTGTCTATCTCGACCCTGTCGATACACGAGGATGTCGTCAACGAATGACAGAGTCCTACCCAGTGCAGGATTTACGTATAAGCTAAAAAAGCTATAGCTTAGGGCCCCCAAGAAAGTGGGGGCCCCAAAAAAATATTGTCCGAGTGAGCATTGTCATATATGTATCTTAAATATACTGCAGTATTATTAGCGATTTCGATGCTAACGGGGGACGCCTTTTTCGGAAAGTTCAAGGTCATCGGATCCGCGGACCGTTTCCTGTGGCCCGTGAGTGCAGTGTACGAAAATAACCCTGTCGTGTTTCCTATTGGATAAATACGAAACTGTTTTTATGAAAATCGCGAATGACAACTTTAACGAGGGGTCAAAAGGTTATTCCTCAGTCCTGCATGCTTGAAAGCTGTTGCAAGTGAATTGTTTGAAGAATATTTTCCACTTTTGACAAAGGTAAGGAAGTTTATAGTTTGGCTTGTTTATTTTTAAAGGTAAGCTAATTTAACCTGCATTTTTGAACTGCGCACTTCGCATCCAATTTTACATATAAATGTTGAGTTTCAACAATATTCGTTATGCAAAAGACATAGAAAAAAAAAAAAATTTTTGAGCACGGTCGTGGTGTGTACTCTTATTAAATTCATAATGTCGGAATCGCGGCATATTGGTTTGGTGTCTGCTTTTTTTAATAAACAAGAAGATTTACAATCATAAAGTTAAACAAAATAATAATATCAATATACGTTTAAATTCTATTACATATTTATTTTGTTGCTTTATATTTTTTGTATTTATTGTTCAAGGTGTGAATGCGCCTGGCCCTGCAGCCAGCAGGGTTAGGATCGGCTAGCCTCTCCCAGGAGGGGTGAAAGTGAAAATTAGTAGCCTGCGATGACCCGCAGACTACACAAGTCAACCCCCACCTCCACGTGGTGCAGACCGGGAAACCATGACCGCGAGGTCATGGGCAACGGGGCTATGGCTCGCCATAGGGGATGGACTCCCTGTGGTCAGATTAGTGTCCTAAACCTGCGACTGGCCTAGCAAGCCGGCAGGGGATCTTCATACTGCTCGTAGAAAAACTAGAAGTATAAACGGCTGACCCAAACGGATATCGACCCGGCAATGTTAATGGACTACGAGATAGATCAGCGACTCAAAAAATAGGCACAATGAACGTCTGTGGTTTCAATAGTAAAGAAGAAGAGCTTATAGAAACCAATGGACGAGAGGAAATTGGACTGATGGGAATAGCGGACACCAGAACAAAGGGGAAAGGATGCAAGGAGCTCCACCGCAGTTACACGTTTGTTTACTCTGGAGTAGAACAGCAAGAAAGGGCAAGACACGGTGTGGGAATAGTCATCGAACCACGGCTAGCAAGAGGAATACTAGAAATAAAATATATATCAGAAAGAATCATAACAGTGAGAATAAAAGAACAAACAATTACAACATATGTACAAATATACGCACCATGTAATGCAAAAATAATGAGCAAGAATGCGAGGACTTCTACGAAGACATACATGACGTGCTAAATAAAATAGATAAGCAGGACAACATCATAGTTATGGGAGACTTCAATGCAAGACTAGGACATAACAGAGTGGGCATAGAAAAACATCTGGGAGCATTTGGAGATCAGCATAATGAAAGGAATGATAACGGAAGTAGACTGATAGAGCTTTGCAGCCAACACGACCTCTATATAACAAACACATTCTATAAACATAAAGATTCACAAAGTATACACCTGGTATAAATGGAACGATCTAGATACTAAAAGCCAATTGATTTATATTAACAAGAAATAACAGAAAGAGAAATATATTAATGCAAGGGCAGTGCCAATTTCAGTATAAACACAGATCATAAAGCAGTCGTTGCCACAATAAGAACCATCAGAAGAAGAAAACAAGAGCAGGAAAATACATGCCATGCGAATCAGTAAACTTAAAAAACCTTAAAGACGAGGCAGTAAGGGAAAATTATGAGAAAGAACTAACTGAACTCTTTGTAAAATTACCTACAGAAGGAAAAACAGTGGAAGAAGAATGGGAGATGTTCAAATCAAGCATATTAAATACTGCAAAAATAACATGTGGAACCACGAAAAAAACGCAAAACACGGATAAAGAAAATAACAAGTTGGTGGAACGCAGAAGTAAAGGAAAGCGGTAAAATACAAATAGGAAAAATATCAAAAGTGGTTGAAGAGCAAACAGGAATGTGATTACATAGAATATAGAATAGCGAGAAGACATGTGAGTAGAATAGTAAAGAGGGAAAAACAAAAAGACTGGGAAGAGTATGTAGAAACCCTAAATAGAAACTACAAGGAGGCAACTAGAAACTTCTACAAAAAGATAAGTGCAATGCGAACCAGAGGAGAACCCTTTGACACAACTGAAATAATTAACAGCGAATATGGAGAACCAATAAGTGAACAAAAACAAATCATAATAAGATGGAAGCAGTATTTCGAACAACTTCTCAACATCCCATCAGATGTTACAGGAATTCAAGAGACCTACACAGATGTCACCGAAGAACTAGAACCAGACATACTAAAAGAAGAAATTATAGAAGCCATCAGATTAGCCCCATTGAACAAATCACCGGGACAGGATGAAATACCAAATGAACTAATTAAAGCAGCAAGAGAAGTAGGAACAGCTTGGCTACATAGACTATTCAATCCATGTTTGGGTAGAACAACAGACACCACGAGACTGGGGAAATGCCATAATTATCCCAATTTGGAAAAACAAAGGCAGCAAAAGAGACTGCACACAATACAGAGGCATTTCACTGTTGAGTCATACTGGGAAAATATTTTGCAAAATTCTTGAAAAAAGATTACGAACTACTTTAGAACCCCAGCTAAGCGAAACACAACTTGGATTTAGGAAAAACAAAGGATGCACAGATGCCATTTTTGCTCTTAGACAACTTATAGAAAAATCAATCGAATTCAATGAAACACTCTACTTAGCCTTTGTCGACCAAGAAAAGGCATTCGATAGAGTAGATAGAAACAAGCTGTGGGAAATCCTTAAACAATATGGAGTGAGTACACATCTAACAAACCTATGTAGAAGTTTATACAACAACAGTGAATGCATAGTGAGAGCAACTGGAGGACACTCAGAACCCTTCACCATAAGATCTGGAGTACGACAAGGTTGTGTCCTGTCCCCTCTCTTGTTCATAACATATATAGACAACATATGTAAAGAAACCAGCCAAGCAGAGACAGCAAGAATACCAGCATGACGAGAACACAGAAGAAGAACCATCTGCAAATCTAACCATTAGAGAACTCCTGTTTGCGGACGACCAGGCACTAATAGCAAAATCAGAAGCTGAATTACAAGACCACATGAATAGTCTAAATGAAATGTGTAGGGAACATAACATGAAAATTAGCACAAGCAAAACAGAGGTAATGACTATAACTAAAGAAGAACAAACAACAACAATTCACCTAAACGAACATCCCTTGAAACAAGTAAAGAGTTTCAAGTACCTAGGAAGTATAATATCATCAAATGGCAGATCAGAAGACGAGATCGAAAATAGGTGCAATAAGGCAAATCAACTCATTGGACAAATGGCACCAATACTAAAGAACAAACATGTATCAATAACTACTAAGAAAGCACTTTACAACACAATCTTCCTACCAACTCTATGCTACCAATGCCAAACCTGGACAATGACAGAAAAAGAGAAAAGAAAAATCACAACAACAGAAATGAGGTTCCTGAGAAGAATACTCAACGTATCAAGAAGAGATAAGATCAGAAATGAAGAAATCAGGACTAAAGTGGGGGTTAAAGCAGCACTAGATTTTATTAGAAAGCAGCAAGTCAAATGGTTTGGCCATGCAAGTAGGTTACCAGTCAACAGCATACCACAACAAGCAATGATGTACAGACCAGATGGAAACAGAGGAAGAGGCCGACCACGTAAACGTTGGACGGAGGGAATAGCAGAGTCCATGGGAATATCGATATATGAAGCCCATAATCGGGCACTCTCACGAAGTTTATACTTCACCTCGACAGCGCAAGGTACAAGAGGAACATGATGAGATGAGATGAGATTGTTCATCTTGCTACATGACTTAAAATTTATGAAAGTCAAGTCAGTTTTCAAACTTGTCCATCGTCCATTGCTGAAATTTAATTGACGGGTTAAAGTTTTATTTGTATTGATAAATGCTTATCAAGAGAATTATACTTTATTGTGCATTTATGAATGCTGTGTCCATTTTTGCACACAACTATAGAGGTTCTAGCAAGATTCGTTATGCAGAGGTGGGGAAAAAAAAATATTTTGTGAGACCACCGGGTTTAAATTTAAATCTTTACCAATTTTCCCGGGAAAAATTTTCAAAAAAATTTTTTGGGGCGGCCAAATTTTTTCCCCAAGGAAAATTAAAATTAAAATATCAAAAAAAAAAACTGGGGGTTGGTCTTGTTTTTAAAAATTGGGGGGAAAAAAAACCTTGGAGATGGTAAAAAAAATTCTTTAAAAAATTCCCCAAAAAAAAAATTTTTCAAAAAAAAAATTTCTTTAAAAAAGGAAAAAAAAAAATTTGGGGGGTTGGGGTTTAAAAATTTAAAATAATTTTTATTTTCCCAAAAATGGGTTGGAAAAAACCCCGGGGTTTGGGGGGCGGGGGAAAAAACCCCAATTTTGTTGACCCCCCTTTTTGGAAAGTTTTAAAAAAACCAGGGGGGTTAAAAAAGTGGACCAAAAGAGGAAAAAAAAGCAGAAAAAGCTGAAGGGGAAAACTTACCAAGAAACCCCAAAAATTAGATAGTTTCTTAAAAAAATAAAAAAAGGGGTTTTTAAACCAAAAGTCAAACAGTGGCAGCCGGGAACACCCTTTATTCCCTTTGATAAAACCCGGCCCTCTGGATAAAATCTCCCTTCAACAAAAGCCAAATAAGGGGGGATTAATAAACCCCAAAAAATCCCGGGCACAGAAGATTCCGAAAAAAACCCCAAACAAATGTGTTGGGGAATGGGGTTTTTAAGAAAGAAAAATTTTTAAAAATCCCCGGGTAAAAAAGGGTCCGTCAAAAATTCAGACAAAAAGGGCCCCTTTTAAAAAATTTCCAAAAAGGGCATTTTTCAAACCCAAGACAGATTTGCTCGGAAAATTTGGGGGCCCCGGTCCCAAACGGGGCCTAATGGTGAAAAAAAACCCCCAAAAAAAAGGTTATAAATTCGGCCAAAACCCGGGTCGTGATCCCTTTTTTTGGGGTTAAACCCCAAAATTTTCTCCCCAAACACCAATGGTTTTTACGGCCAACCCAATTTAAAAATTCAAATTTGAAAAACCTGTGCCCTTTAAAAAGGCTTCGGAACAACACAAAAACCCCCCTTTAAAACAATTGGAAACCTTCCCCCTAGAGAACAGTAAAAAAATTAAACCCCGGGTAACGGGAAAAAAGTTCTTGAACGAGGTTGTTGGCCAAGCAAAAAAAATTACTATAGAGCGTGGTTTACCTTTCAGAGGAGATAAGGAAACATTTGGTTCTCCTCACAATGGCAATTTCCTTGGATTACTCGAACTTATAGCAAAATTTGACCCTTTTTTCTAGCAAGCCATATACAAAAATTTAGGAATAAAGGATCGGGTGTCACATCTTATCTTTCTAAAACAATATGTGATGAATTTATCCAAATTATGGAAAAAAGAAGGGGGATTTCAATCTTGATTCCACTCCAGACCGGTCCCCTATTGATAAACTCACTGTTATTGTGAGGTATGTTTCACCAGATGATGGGCTCCCCATTGAAAAGTTTTCTAACTTTCCTAGAGATGGGTAGCCACACAAGGGGGAAAATATGGCTAAGATGGTGCACAACTACCTTTCAAAAGAGTGCAAAATAGATTTTAGTAAGTGTCGAGGCCCGTCAAAATGATAATGCTGCCAATAATTTTGGCAAATACAAGGATTTGCAAGAAATAATATTGAAGATTAACAAGTATGCTATGTATATTCCATGTGCTGGTCATTCCCTGAATCTTTTTGGTAGAGCAGCAGTAGACTGTTGTTTTTGAGGCAGTAAACTTTTTTTGGGAAATTTTTCAAGAAATATAAAAATTTCTTTTCATCATCTACACATAGATGGGCAGTACTGTTGTAATTCTTCAAAGATGATTCAAAAGTTCCAAAGTCTTTGTCAAAAACTAGATGGGAAGCACATTCAATTGGGCCCCAAGTGCATTACTTGATAGTTATGATGGAATAATTTCTGCATTGCATCAGCTGCATATTGATTTCTACAGAGAAAGGCGAAACAAGAAAACAAGCCATAAAATTTTGAATAAAATAGAGGATTTTTAAATTTTTGGTATTGTTATGTTTTGTGGGAAGGGGTTAACCTTTTGGCCCTTTGGGGGAAAATTTTTTTTAAAAAAAACCTGTTTAAAAAAATGGGAAACCCCCAAATTGCCCAGAAAAAAGAGGAAAAATTGGGGTTTTCTTCAAATTTCGGAAAAAATTTTTTTAAAGGGTTTGGGATTCTTTTGATAAATTTTAAAAAAGAACAAAGAAAAATTGCCCGATGTATTAAAGGGAAAAGAAGTTATTGGGGAAAGGCCCAAACTTTTATAATTTTAAGAAGAAGCAAAAAAAAACCTTTTTAACCCAAAAAAAAAGTTAGAAAAAACATTTATATTGGATGGGTGCTTTTGAGAATTGGCCCCAAAAGGGTTCATTTTTACAATTTATGGGTTTCAAAAAAGTTTTTCCCCTTAACAAAATAAAACCTTTTTTTGGGAAAAGAAATATTAAGGATTAGTGGGATGCCATATTGGGAAATGTTGGACATTTCTTGTTAGGAGGAAGGTCAAGATTTTTTAAAAAGTTTGAATAGGGGAAAAAACCCCGGGCGGGAACCCCCAAGGGTTAGTTTTGGACCCCCAAGTGTTGTTTGTTGGGGAAAGGGGATCCCCAAGGCCCCATTTTTTTTCCTTATTTTTTGGGGGAATAATTTTTTAAAAATTTTATCTAAATTTCCTTTTGTTTCCAATAATAATCCTTCTTTTTTTTTTTTCTCTCCCTCTTCTTCCCTTTCTTCCTTTCTCTTCCCCTTCTTTCCTCTCTTCTCCTTTTTCTTTTCTATTCTTTCTTTAAACATTTTCCGAAACAGTTTCCTTCAACAATTTTTTAATTAAAATATTTTTAATTTGAAAATTTTTCAGGGGGTTTTTAAAGGCCCTTTTTTAAAGATTTAGTTTTGCAGTAATTGGAATTTATGGGGGGTAAACTTTCTTATTTGGGCCCCGGGAAAAGCAACGACATAAAATTTTTGGACAGCTCCTCACCCCTTTTTTGGTCCTTTGGTGGCTTGAGTCTGGTGGGAAACCCAAATTTTGAAACCGGTTTTTAATTCCCAAAAACTATTTAAAACCCGCCCAAAAATGATGTTTGAAAAAAAAAGCCCCTTGGAAAAATAAATTTTCCCCCCTCCAAAAGGAAAAAAACCCCCCACCCCCTGTTTTTAAAAATTGTTTATTGGGAATTTTTTAGGTGGAAATTTCCTTTGGGGTTTTTGGTTCTTTTTAAATGGTAAAGATTTTTGGGGAAAATTTAATTGCCCCCCCGGCCCAAAACCCCCGTTAAGGCCCCCGGGATTCCCCCACGATTAGGTTTTTTGGCTTTTGTTTAAAATTGGGGTTTTTGTGAAATCTTTAAAAAATTTTTAAAATGGGTTCCGGTTTAATTTTTAACTTAAGGTGAGGTGGGGTGGGGGTTCTGGGAAATTAAAAAAAGTTTTTCTTTTTTTAAAAAGGAAATAAATTTCCGGGTTTTTGGTGGAAACCTTTTGGGGGAAATTAAATCAGGGTAATAGTCGCTTCAACCCTTGGTTTTTTAGAACCCTCCCGGGGGTACCGGGAACTTCCCCGAAAGGTACTTGAAAAATAAGCAGGGATTTTTTAATTCCCCTAAAAGGGCTAAACCGGGGTTAACTAAAGGGGGAAAAAAAAGGGGAAACCAAAGATAAAACCAAACCCATTTCCCTATGGCCCCCAAAACATTCGGGAAGGCTATTTTTAATTTCCTTAAAAATAACCCCCATGGTAATTCCTTGGGGTTTTTAAATACCCCTTTTCATTTTAAAGCCCCCGGGCCCCCCCTTTAAAAAAAAGGGGCCAATAATTTATTTTCGAAATTTTTTCCCAAGATAACTCCGGGGCCCTTTTAAACCCCCAAAAACAACCCCACCCAAAAAAGTTTCCCCCTTTTTTAAAACCCCCCCAGGGTTGGGATTCTCCGGTTTTTTATCCACCAAACCCCAAAAGGCCGTAAGTTTCCAACATCAAAAGGTTTTGGGAAGCCTTTGTTAAATTCCGTTCCGTCTTTGGTTTCCTCCGGCTGAAAATCCCTGGTTTTAAACCCCTCTGGGACCTCCCAAAAAAAGGTTTTTAACCCGGGGGGGTTTTTTGATCCCAAAAAAAAAAAGGGTCTTTCCCGGGGGGTTTTTTTTGGGGTTTTTTCCCCCTCCCCTTGGGGGGGGGGGGGTTTTTTTTTTTTTGTTTTTTCCGGGGAATTTTTTAAAAAGGGAAATTTTCGCCCAAAGGTTCCAATGAAAAAAACCCCTTATCCCCCCCACTGTATTTTTTTCGGGGGGGAATTTTTTTTTTCCCGGGGGGTTCCCCCCGGTTTTCCCAAAAAACCTTCCAAATTTTAAAAATTTTTCCTTTTAACCCCCCATTTAAAATTTGGAAAACCCCTCCCCCATTGTTTTTCCAAGGGGCCCCCTACCAAAAATTTTGGGCCAAAAAAATTAAATGTTTTTTGTTTTTAAGTTTTAAAACAAAAAAGGGAAAACAACCCTTTTAAAAAAATTTTCCCCCGGGGCCCCTGGTTTGACCATCCTTTTTTGAACACACCCCCCTCCAGGAAAAAAAACCCTTTTTTATTTTTTTGGGGTAATTTTTTTTTTTAAACCGGGGGTTTTGGTGGGCTAATCCAGCATTCCCTAATGTTTTTTGGGAAAGGCCAAAAATTTTGGAGGGGAAAAAAATTTTTTTCTTTTAGGTTTTTGATTTGGGGTTGGCCAAATTTTTGCTTTCCCCCGGGAAAAAAAGGAATCTTTTTCTCCCAGGGGCCTTGGGAAGAAAAGGGATAAAAAAATTTTTTAATTTAGGAAAAAAACAAAACAAAAAGACCCCTTTTTTAAAGATAAATTATTTTTTTTCCCTTTTTAGTTCCCTTTCATGTTTTTTTCAAATTTTTGAAAAGCCGGAAAAAAAAACCCTTTTCGCCCAAATTTATTTTCCAAAAAATTTGAAAGATTTTTTCATTTTAGTGGGACCTTTGGCCCCTGGGCCCCAAAAAAGGCCAAAAAAAAAAAGAAAAAAATTTTTTAAGGTTTAATATAAATTTCCTTAATTCCTTAAAAATTTTTAAAAATGGGTTTTTTTCCCAAAAAGGGGGTTAAAAAAATAATAAGGCCCTTTTGTTTTTTTTTAAATTTGGGGCCCTTTTAAAAGAACCCTTTTTGTTTCTTTTTTTACCCCCCCCGAGCCTTGCCCCCCTTTTTAAGTTTTGGTTTTTTTTTTGAATTAAAAAATGAATTTTTTAAAAGGGTTTAAAAAGATTTTATTATTTCACTTAAACAATTTTTTAAAAAAATTTTTTTTTTTTAAAATTTTTAAAATTTTTTCCAAAAAAAAATTTAAAAAACCCTCTTTTTGGTTATTCCGAAAATCCAAAATTTTTGTTTTAACCCCCCGGGGAAAAAAAAAAAAAAAATAAGGAAACCAAAATTTTTTTTTTGGGCTTTTTTTTTTTTTAAAGGGCCCCCCAATTTTTTCAAAAATAAAGGGCCCCTTTTAGGGCCTTATTAAGTCTAAATCCGGCCCTGGTCCTACCCCTCCCGTCCAACTGTTTTTTCAGTAATTGGCACCGTATATACGTTGAATAGTACTGGTGACAGTGGGGAACCCTGCGGCAATCCTTTGGGCATATCGTTATCGGCTCAGAAGACCAACTTTCCCCATCTTAGCACCACCTTCCTTTTGGGGCAGAACTGCAGCTATCCATCGTACAAGGTGAGGGTGCACTTTCAGTCTGAGGAGGGTTTGCATCAAGTGCTCGAATTATACTCTGTTATATGCGTCCTCTAAGTCTATGGCGGGGCGCACATGTCTCTTCTCTGACATGAAATCCTTCGTAAACGTCTTGAGAAAAAACCGCCGCATTCAGCCATGACTCTTTGTTACGTCTGTATCCTCCAAGAGGTAAAGAACAGATTCGATGCATTGTCCGATATAGAAATATTATTTCAAGACGTCAGTGACCAATTGGAAATATAAAAGAAATATGTCAAGAAGCTGCACTAACAACAATGATAATCCCAAAAATAAAGATAATACTATTGTCTAAAGTTCACGGAACCGCAAGGGTGAATCAACAGTTGTGATCCTTTTTGAAGCAATGAACAGGGTCATATGACCGGCAGCAGAGATTTGACATTCTGGTGAACTGTACAGGTAGTTGATACCTACCGAACTGAGTTGATGGACAGACTTGGTGAACTGTTAAGGTAGTTCATACCTACCGAACGGTGTTAGATAGCTACATGAGAATATGTTCAGTTATAACATTCGCTTGTTGAGTCATGCAGTTGTGACATTGTGATACTATGGAGCCAGTGCTCCAGTTATAGGTTGCTGATAAGTGTTTCTCAGGAACTGGCGAGACAGAAGAGCAACCCCGGGTCTTGTATATACTAGTGTATTGTGCTTAGGAGTTTCCTTCAGTTGGGGACAGCTAGGATTCTAGGGTCGACCCAGACGTCCTCAGCGGAGTGGAACTTGTGATTTAGTAAGTCCTCGAGGGATGATCCTCAATGGTTGGTGAAGTGTCTGCCAGGCATTAGTCCTACGCCTGACCAGCTCAAGATCTTGTTCACAGTGGGAAAGACTTTGGAAGGGTCTATGCCTTGGAGTTCCTTTACACACTGGAGGTTTCTCCGCGTGAGTCGTTAACTACGAAGGGACAGATTCACGAACTGAAGTCACATGCTCTGTGATGAAACTGAGGGATCATTCAGGAGATTCTTCTTCATGTACATATTGTCTTCTATCCAGGGCTTCCAGCAATTCTTCTCTAAGTTACAGTTGACGTAGTTAGAAATTACAATTTTTGGCTTGGTTAGCTATGTCTTTGTTGTATTAGTAGGACTGGTGTCGTGTCCGAGCCTCCCCCTAATGGGTAGGGAATCCATAAGGTGGGGAGGGGAGGTTCAGCTAGTCCCGGCTTGTGTGAGGCCTTGTAGATGTAAAGTCCTATTGGGGGTGGTCGGAGCAAAGGCTGGGGATATTAACTATAGTAACATACCTGTCCAAGCCTCGGGGGTCTTGTTACAGAAACACCAGAAAAACAGAAGACTAGGGGGCACTGTCTGAACTACGGCTAACCAAAGGTGCATATAAAGTTTTTTAGGCATCTTTGGTGATAGAATATATTTCATAATAAGGTTTGCAAAATATATTAATAGGACTGGCCTAAATAAACAGCGTAGAGCAGGGTTTTTTCAACCGGGTTCCACGAGTGGCAGCCAGGGGTTCCGCCGAAAAACCAAAACGCCTAAATGCAACATTTCTGCCCCCAAAAAACAAAAAAAAACCGGCCCTTTTGAAGACCAGGCCCCCGTTTTAACAATTGACCAGGGAATTCTTCTGATTGGAGATAATAATTTCGTTATAACACGAGACTTCTATGGCATTTTTATGCCATGTTTGCTACTTATTGCCTTTTTCACACTTGTAGTTCACATACCTATCACTGTCTGGGGCATCGGATCTGTGTTGGCAGCCGGACGCATTTGGGGGAGGGAATAGGTGTGTGTTGTGTGTTTGTGTGTGTGTGTGTGTGTTTGTGTGTCTTGCCATGGAAACCATGGTAATGTCAGAGCGTAGGCGGCGCTACCACGAGCCGGGGAAAGACTTGTGATGGCGCGAAATAAGCAAACATTACATTAAACAAGAAAGTCTAGATACAATAATGTATAATTGAAAAATAGTAAATTTAAGACACATAGCAGCCAGGAGGTCTCCTCACGTGTGAAGATCTCCTGTTATTCTAAAGCATAATATTTACATTTAAATTGTATCACAACGTATCGTGTTCCATACGTTATATCAAGCACGTTTGAGTACCGTCGGCGGGCCGGGTGATATGACGTCGCGGGCCGGATCCAGTCAGTGGGCCGTAGTTTGGTGACCCCTGGTCTAGAGACTCACGCAGCGACATCGAGAGACTGGCTTTTCCGACTTTGAATTCTTCCATGAGGGACAGGAAGGGGAGGACGAGCTTACTCTGCTTGCAGTATAATGCGACAGTCGTAAGGCATGGCGGCGCCCCAAGCCACTTTCTTATGTACTTGCTTATCTTCCCCTCCATAGAGATCACTGTGGTCGTGCCTATATCATATATCAGCAGCGGCCACAGGAGTTTCGGAATGAGCATGAATTAGAGACACCAGATTCTGAATGTGCTATATTATATATCAGCAGCGCCACAGGAGGTTTGCGGAGTGAGCATGAATTAGAGGCACCAAGATTCTGAAATGTGCCTATTGGCCTGGTGTTATCGGATGGTACGCAGGCCGTTCGCCAACAAGAAGTGTTTGCACCTCTACTAACCGCGTTCCTGTCCGTCAGGGTTAACTGGTACACAAGACAGAGACTCTTTACCGGTTCCCTCTAACACCGTGGGAATTGCTTTTCCGACAACTATGTTGACAGCCATGTCCTTTAAATAGGATACGCAAAAAAAAAAAAAAAAATCCGCAGAATGCTTGAACATAAGTATTAATAAGTGTAGTAATCGATCAAGGCATTACTATAATGTTATTATTATATTTTAAATATTCTCTAAGCAAACGTAATTGCACCAGCCAGCATTTGGGAGAGCGAGAGAGAGAGAGAGGAGAGAGAGAGAGGAGAGAGAGAGGAGAGAGAGAGAGAGAAGAGAGAGAGAGAGAGAGAGAGAACTATTTGTTCAAAATTGAATGAAATTTACAAAACATAAATGACATTTCCTCTAAACATATTTATCAACATAAACCCCATAGACTTCCAAGGTCTTTCGCCGTTAATGTAAGATACGGAAGGAATCAACATTGGGGGACGATACATCAATAATATTATATGTGCAGATGATACAGTCTTGATTGCAGACAATGAACAGGACCTGCAAAATTTAGTAGATGCGGTTGTTGCACACAGTGAACAACTAGGGTTAGAAATAAATATTAAACAGACAGATTATGGTCGTCACTGGGTTGAAGGAATTACCACAATGTGATATACGAGTAGATGGGCATATTCTTAAACAAGTGAATCGATACTGTTATCTCGGCACAGTCATAACATCTGATGAGAGATGCCTTGAAGAGATTAGAACAAGAATTGCCATTGCGAAGTTAGCCTTTCGCAAGATGAAAAACATACTGACCAATAAAAAGATATCAATTGAAACGAGAGAACGAGTGTTGTAGTGCTACATAGAACCTGTACTTTTGTATGGATGTGAAACATGGACAATAAGCAGTCAAGCTGAAAAGCAGCTGATGGCTGGTGGAAATGTGGTTTCTGGAGACAAATGTAAAGATACCATGGACAGACAGAAAACCAATGAATAAGTCCTTCAAGAAACAAATGAAGATCGTAAACTGATTAGAGTCATTAGGCGTAGACAGTCAACAATTTTTGGACATGTTATGAGAAGTAATGACTTGGAGAACTTGGTGACAACTGGCAAGATCGAAGGGAAGAGACCAAGGGGAAGACCGAGAAGTAAATACCTGGATGGCTTGGCCACGTGGCATGGTCGAGACAGGAACACAGAGTTGATCTGCGACTCTGGTGATCGAGTGAGATGGCAGAACATGACCGCCCACGCTTACCAGCATGGCACATGATGGATGGATGGATGGATGGTAAGTAAATGCCAGGGGATGCGCCCCCCCCCCCCCCGGCAGCTGATGCCGCAGATCCATGGAGAACACTTTATTCAGATGCTTCGAGTTTCTCAGTTCTATATTTTAGTTCCTAAAACAAGCAACTAGAAAGTCGCTTAGAAGCCCTGGAGATGTGGATATACAGACGAATATGTCGTATTTCATGGAAACAAAACAATCAAATGCAGAGGCTTTAAAATAACTCTGAATGAAGAGAGAATTGGCGGAAGAAATAAAGAGGAGGCAAGTGAAATATTTCGGCCATGTTATTGTTAAAAGACATGATACTCTTATAAAAACCATACTGGAGGGCAAGGTTGAGGGCAAGCGAGCAAGAGGTAGATAACAATACAAGTGGGAAGATAACATCAAGAGATTTAGAACATCGGTCTGACAGAATGTACAGCCAAGGCGAAAGACAGACAGTGTTGGAAATCATTGCAGCCAACCTTCATTGTGGAGATGGCACCTGACTGACTGTTTAAAAATTAAAAAAAAAAAAAAAAATTGCTAGCGATGAGTCGAACCCCAGTCCCATGCGTAACAGACGGAGATACTAACCACTACACTACCGAGAACACAAAGATGGATATAAGTGTTTCTCAGGAACTGGCGAGACAGAAGAGCAACCAAGCTCTTGTATATACTAGTGTATTGTGCTTAGGAGTTTCCTTCAGTTGGGGACAGCTAGGATTCTAGGGTCGACCCAGACGTCCTCAGCGGAGTGGAACTTGTGATTTAGTAAGTCCTCGAGGGATGATCCTCAATGGTTGGTGAAGTGTCTGCCAGGCATTAGTCCTACGCCTGACCAGCTCAAGATCTTGTTCACAGTGGGAAAAGACTTTGGAAGAGTCTATGCCTTGGAGTTCCTTTACACTGGAGGTTTCTCGCGTGAGTCGTTAACTACGAAGGGACAGATTCACGAACTGAAGTCACATGCTCTGTGATGAAGACGGATCATCAGGAGATCTTCTCATGTACATATTGTCTTCTATCCAGGCTTCCAGCCATTCTTCTCTAAGTTACAGTTGACGTAGTTAGAAATTAAATTTTGCTTGGTTAGCTATGTCTTTGTGTATTAGTATGACTGGTGTCTTGTCCGAGGCTCCATACTCTCATAATTCACTTTTGCGATTCGAACTTGTAACAATATTAGATGTTTATGTCCCCCTACCAAGTGTAGACTGCTATTGCGACCACAGATTTGTTTTTTGTTTTTCTTTTTGGCATATCCTTTACAGGACATTGCTGTCAACACCAGCATCTTTCAGCTGTATGTTGATTTCTTGGCAAGATTACGCTGAGTAGTTTGCCATTGCTTTCTGAGCGGCCGGCTCACATACCCCGTAAGTTACCGATGCGATTCGAACCACTGCTGATTCTCACCGTCATCACGTTACCCACGAGAGTATACGAGATTACGGAGAAAAGTCATAACCTCTAAGTCACGAAGCCGGCGACCATAGATTAATCTTAGGCAATTTATATATAAACGAAAGTCAAAAATACAAATAGAAACGCAAATTTTGATTTTGATTCAACGTAGAGGTAAAGAACAGTTATCAGTTATCAGTTGGGGTATCTCACTGCACTCCGGACATGTCCATAGGTGCTCAGATCCTCCTCCCCCCCCCCCCCCCCCCCAGCATATGCATCAGCGTCCGGTGGCTAATAGTGCAAGTTCTGTGTTGGTTGACGAGGCGCCGTGTTTTCACGATGTACCTCTCGCGTCTGGCCGTGCCTATTCTTACTCCCAAATCTTTCATCCTGGACAGCGATGTAGAATCACTGACGTCAAAGTCCTCTGTTCTCGCCATATCTTTGAGGACGTTAATAACATCGGCACGATCCATGGGCTGGCCATCTACAGGGGGTGCAGAGCCAGCCAGTTTATCAGCTCGTTCATTTCCCTCGACTCCCGCATGTCCCGGGACGAAGATGAAAGTGACTTTACGGACAACAGACTTCCGCAGCGACTCAGTCCACTGTCTACGTACAGATCCAGCTTCGACCTTCTGAATCATGCTCATTGAATCACTTAGTACACACACGTTGGTATAATGCTGTGATTCTAGCCATATGAAAGCCTGTGTAACTGCCATCACCTCCATCGTCATGCTGCTCGTGGTCATAGAGTGGGCACCACTGGATTATTGAACGGTTCGGCCCGCTGAACGGGCTGTAAATGCCCACGCACTTCTCTGCTGCTTTACAACAGATCCATCTGTATAGATGAGCACTTCGGGGCTATCTGAGTGTTCATAGATGAGCACGTTGACCTCAGCATTGACAGCGGCAGGGTTCTGCTCTCTGCACCGTCTGTCGAGTGTGATAATGCAGGAGAAATTGCACTTAAAAGCTTTAGGCACCGGCACCCATTCCTTGCCGGGGTTGATACTGGTAAGACTGCAGACCTGTCTGACGACATCTTCCGCCCGACCCATCTATGATTTGCCCCTCTTTAGCCTGTCACCCTTTTCTCTGAATACAGCGTCATGCAGAGGGTGCTGCTCATCTGCACTTATTTTTAAGTATGCACGAGCTCTCCAGATCTTGATCCTGTGTTCCATTGTCGGGAAGTCAAGGAGGTATCTCATTGCTACACAGCTGGTGTCTCTCGTGCAGCCCAAAATGATGCGCATGGCTTCGTTTTGTACCTTTTCAAGTCTTCCAATCTGTGTAGGGCTGACAGTGAGGATGGCCAGGGCATACTCGATGCGTGAAAGCACAAGTCCTTGGAACAGAAGTATTAACAGTCTTTGCTCGATATTGGCAGTCGCCATGACTCTCATTGCTGACAAACCTTTTCGAGCTTTCGTTATGACATAATCGACATGATCTCTGAAGAACAGGCTACGATCAAGCCTCACGCCATGATATGTCATTGACTGGGCTCTACTCATTCTTACTGCCGGCAGGTCTGTTTTCATAATATGGTTGTTTAGTGAGAACCATGTAACCGTTGCCTTTGCAGGGTTGACAAGGGCATGGGCATCAGCACACCATGAGGAAATTCGATCTAGTTCGCCCTGCATATCATTGGCAACCGCCTGTCTATCTCGACCCTGTCGATACACGAGGATGTCGTCAAAGAATGACAGAGTCCTACCCCTCCCGTCCAACTGTTGTTCAGTGATCGGCACCGTATGCACGTTGAATAGTACTGGTGACAGTGGTGAACCCTGCGGCAATCCTGGACATATCGTTATCGGCTCAGAAGACCAACTCCCGCATCTTAGCACCACCTTCCTTTGGAGCAGAACTGCAGCTATCCATCGTACAAGGTGAGGGTGCACTTTCAGTCTGAGGAGGGTTTGCATCACTTGCTCGAATTATACTCTGTTATATGCGTCCTCTAAGTCTATGGCGGCCGCACATGTCTCTTCTCTGACCTGAAATCCTTCGTAAACGTCTTGAGCAAAGACCGCCGCATTCAGCCATGACTCTTTGTTGCGTCTGTATCCTCCAAGAGGTAAAGAACAGATTCGATGCATTGTCCGATCTGGAAATATTGTTTCAAGACGTCAGTGACCAATTGGAAATATAAAAGAAATCTGTCAAGAAGCTGCACTAACAACAATGATAATCCCAAAAATAAAGATAATACTATTGTCTAAAGTTCACGGAACCGCAAGGGTGAATCAACAGTTGTGATCCTTTTTGAAGCCATGAACAGGATCATATGACCGGCAGCAGAGATGTGACATTCTGGTGAACTGTACATCTAGTTGATACCTACCGAACTGAGTTGATGGACAGACTTGGAGAACTGTTAAGGTAGTTCATACCTACCGAACGGTGTTAGATAGCTACATGAGAATATGTTCAGTTATAGCATTCGCTTGTTGAGTCATGCAGTTGTGACATTGTGATACTATGGAGCCAGTGCTCCAGTTACAGGTTGCTGATAAGTGTTTCCCAGGAACTGGCGAGACAGAAGAGCAACCAGGCTCTTGTATATACTAGTGTATTGTGCTATAGGAGTTTCCTTCAGTTGGGGACAGCTAGGATTCTAGGGTCGACCCAGACGTCATCAGCGGAGTGGAAATTGTGATTTAGTAAGTCATCGAGGGATGATCCTCAATGGTTGGTGAAGTGTCTGTCAGGCATTAGTCCTACGCCTGACCAGCCCGAGATCTTGTTCACAGTGGGAGAAGACTTTGGAAGGGTCTATGCCTTGGAGTTCCTTTACACTGGAGGTATCTCGCGTGAGTCGTTAACTACGACGGGACAGCCTCACGAACTGAAGTCACATGCTCTGTGATGAAGACGGATCATCAGGAGATCTTCTCGTGTACATATTGTCTTCTATCCAGGCTTCCAGCCATCCTTCTCTAAGTTACAGTTGACGTAGTTAGAAATTAAATTTTGCTTGGTTAGCTATGGCTTTGTGTATTAGTATGACTGTTGTCTGGTCCGAGCCTCCTGTGGGTAGGAATCCATAAGTGGGGAGGGGAGGTTCAGCTGTCCCGGCTTGTGTGAGGCCTTGTAGATGTAAAGTCCTATTGGGGTGGTCGGAGCAAAGGCTGGGGATATTAACTATAGTAACATACCTGTCCAAGCCTCGGGGGTCTTGTTACAGAAACACCAGAAAAACAGAAGATTAGGGGTCACTGTCTGAACTACGGCTAACCAAAGGTGCATATAAAGTTTATAGGCATCTTTGGTAATAGAATATATTTCATAATAAGGTTTGCAATATATATTAATAGGACTGGCCTAAATAAACAGCGTAGAGCAGGATTTTTCAACCGGGATTCCACGAGTGGCAGCCAGGGGTTCCAAAAATCGCCTAAATGCAACATTTTTGCCCATCACTGGCCTAGAGACCAGCTCGTTTAACACCTTGACCAGGGAATTCTTCTGAATTGGAGATAATAATTTCGTTATAACACGAGACCTGTATTACAGTGTAGAGGTGTTACACACAGGTTATAAGGCACGTGACGTATAGGACATAAGTCTCCGTTGTGTTATAACATTCTTTATTTGTCGAATCGTTCCACTACAGCATAAATCCGATGTTTACCTTCTTGCTTGCTAGCTGACCCCCAAGTGACGTGTGTGCCAGCCTAGATACACTTCTTCATTCGTGCACACACGTTCACTAGCTATGGTTTTCCCACTAGTCAAGGAATGCGCAGCATTCCTTAACTCTTTACTCCTAAGCTACTCCCTTACTGTTACAATACCTCCCCTTCTTCAAGGAGAATTTTTCCCTGAAAAAATCTCAACCCCAACTCTTAACCCCTTAACTCTACATCTCTATACAATAACAACAATTCCATATAATTCTTAACTCAATTCTCATTCTCCTATCTCATCATAGCCAATTGCTAACCAGAGACAATAATACCGAAACTCTCTACAAAACTCGTTATAAAGTTCTCCAGAAAACTCGCTACAAAACTCTCTATACAATTCTCTAGAAAACTCGCTACAAAACTCTCCATAAAGTTCTCTAGAAAACTCCCTACAAAACTCTCCATAAGCGAACCGCTTTTAAAATTTAACCATCTAAATTATGATTGACAAAACTGAAGATATTCCCCTTATCCTTTAATTCTCCCTTATTCACATTCTCACATTCTCATCATTCTAGGATAGACAGAAAAAATAGTTAGATTGGGTAGTTAGATTTGGTAGGTGCGCACCTAAAAAAATAATAAAAGTAAGGAAAAAGTAAGAAGTAATCACCTTTCTCTTCCCATACATTCTCAAAACTTTATAAAAATAAAGTTTCAAAATTTATCTTCAGTTTCCGTCAATAATAATTGTTATTATCAAAAAAATATGTTAATCCAAAACTACCAGCTTTTGTAGTTCAAGTTTACCATTCCTTCAAAAAAAAAACTCCAAATTATTAGTATACTGTTAAGTACAGTCTTCTTCTTCCAATATCTATTTATTTAAATGCCAAAACTCAACCTGGCATTCCCCCCATATTCTCCCATTAAACGCTGTTCAACCCAGCTCCTATTTTTAACCCAATCATTTACATTGCGAACGACTCAACTACTTTAAGTCATCTGTTTCCAAAAAAAACAACACTTCATATTTCTTCTAACTGAACGTCAAACTATTAATCATTTAAACACACTCAGGTTAACTCAATAAAACCAAAGTTTTGTAAACATAAGCAGCTAAGTTAACTTATTCATTTCATAAAGCGCAATTGAAGTTCAAACAATTGACTAAACCATATCAATCCCCTCATTCTTTGACATCATTTTTATCCCCACACATTAATCAAATTAAACGTATATAATTTAAAAACCAACCTGATCATAAAACATATACCAATAAGTCTTAAGTTATTACAATATTGTGTGTATTCCTCCCAACAACTCTTGCTTAAGTTATTTCTTTGTAAACACAAAAATATCGTGTCTAACTTCTTCTTCTATCTGCCATCTGCAGAATATTCTACCACGCTATTTATCTACCTCCTCTCCATTTTCTTAATAACTTCAAATTTTTTTCGATAAGTGCAATATCTACATCAATGTCGCTATCCTCCCGAGGAGAGCTATCTTCTTTCATATCAGCTTCTTCATCAGTTTCTGACTTCTCATCCATCTCTTGTTCCCCATCTGTATAACCATTACTAGCAACCGCTAATTTCTTCCTTTCTAAATCCAATCTAATTTTCCTGTCTTGCCGTCTCAACAAATTTTCAAATAGTGGCATATCTTCACCACTTGAAGAATTCACTCTAAGTTTCCTTTGCCTCTTAATTTCTTTTTCTTTCTGTCTATCCAACTTTCTTTTTACTGCCTGTCTTGTATTCATAAATGGAGGTTCTATTTTTTCCTTGACTGATTCTTCGCTAATATAATCGTCATACATGTTATTTTCCTCTGTCATGACTGTTTTTGGTAATGTTTCTTCTTGTTCAGCTGTAGTAGATGCTGTTGTCACTTGTTTCCCATACTCTATAGGTATAGGATATACCAATTGTCTGACCATCTGTCCACCTGACAATATTTCTTCGGAACAATAATTATTATTACTATTCTCTGCATCCCTTTCCTCATTATCCCGCCTTAAGTGCTCTACATGTGAACGTGCAACATGCCCTGAAATTTGATTCTTAATAGTATATGACACTGGGCCCTTTTTTTCTAAAATATAATATCCCGGGACCCAATGAGCATCAAACTTAGAGTTTTTTCTATGTTTTTTGTAATACACCCTATCACCTATGTTGAACTCTTGTAAGTGTGCATTTTTATTTGCGTATTTCTTCTGTCTTTCTCTCCATCCATGTCTATACTGTCCTACTTCCATAGGTTCTTCAATTCTATCTTCCGAACTACTACCTAACTCTCGTCCTACTCTTAATCTAAACCTTCTCCTCAAGCTTTCCTCTTGTATGGCGATATCTACCGCTTGTGACAATCTTGCCGGATTCTCTCTTAATAATTTAAATTTCAATCCATCTGACCTAATCCCGTCAACAAAAATTCCTACCAACATCCGTTCTACTTCTTCAGCTCGTACATTCTGTCCTAAAAATGACTCTTCAGCTAAATTGATTAACCTGTCACTGTATAGCTGCACACTTTCTGTATTGTTTTGTCTAGTCTGTCGCAATACTGAGAATGCGTGTTGTGGATCAGTAATTTCAGCGTATTTTCTTGCGAGATCATCCCTAAATTCTTCCCAGGTTTCACCTCCTGCTGCTTCTAGTTTTCTTCTTATGTGGTCAGAAACTGGACTTGTACTTGTTCTGTATGCTAAATTCTTTTTCTCCTCATCTGTAGCGTTTACTAAATAAGCATGTTTCTCAATAGAAATGACCCATTTCTTAAACTGGTTTGCCTGACCACTAAATCTTTCAACATCACTGCTTACATTTTGTTGTCTTAATACTGCATCCAACCTTGCTATTGCCCCACCAACTCCAGTCAGTACCTGTGAAAATTCTTGGGGTTGCATTCTAGAATCTGTACTGGAAATTATCAAGCAATATACAAAATATTTCAAACAATATTAATTTCAAATACACAATCTGTTCAACTAATTACACTAATATTACCTATTATCTAACTATACTAACTAAAGACTCCAATCGAAGATCCCGACGAAGAAAATTTTCCGTTGCAATCACGAATCCTGATAAAAGAACTTAAATGAAATCCTGACGCAGAAATTTTCAATTGATCCTGATACCAACACCAAATAAAAAAGGACTCTAATCGACACCGTTGAAAGGATCAGAACACAAAAAAAAACCTCTGGATTTCCTAATTCAATCGAAGTCGAAGTCAGATTTCCATAGTTTTCCTGTCGCTGATTGTGCTCGATATAATGCTCGATCAATCCAAGACTGCTTGATTGCTTGCTCTATTGACTGTACTGTAAGCGTTGGACTTTAATCTCCGTCAAGCAAGGTCACCTTCACGCTTATTCAACCGAGAACTGCTCACGGTTTCAACAAACTCACTTTCCAACAGCATATCTGGCCTTTTCACATGTTTCAGCGTAAAAATGATCAAGTCGAGAATAATTGGATTTAAACCTGACGCTATCCACTCCCTTATTTGTTACGTGGCATTTCAACAACTGTCAGTTTAAACTGAGCATACCAAATTTTTTACTTGAGATAATTTTCATCAATGCTTTCATTTAAGTGAAGTAACTGTAGAGAATATTGAGGATCTCGACTCAATAACTATGGAATTTGCAATATAACCTTGACTTCACCTTCAACAGTCCAATGAGTTAAAACTCATAATTTTCACCATTCTTTGTTTTACTTGGAGTTTTATTTGGAGCAGCTTATCGTTCTGTTGAAATCAAATCATTTCTGGTACCTCGAGACTTCAGAAGTTGTAACATGTAATCAGCGAGTTCATTCTGATAACCTTGTGTACTAATTTTTGATGCAAAACGGCATTACTTGATCTCATTATACAATTAGCGTTGGTCAGTGATCAAGTTATTTCAGACTATTTATCAGATAAAAACATCAGTCTTTCAAAAAAATAAGTTTAACCATCAAACATTTTTGAGCTGGCCTGAGAAATCGATCTCCTTTTTACACAGAAATACACTGAGAACCCACAACAACTACCCCTGGGCGGGCTTTCAGCTGTTGTGTTTCTTATTATTATTTACTTAAAAAACTTCCTTCTCCAGACGCCCAGACACAACAATATTCCATGGCGGTAACTCTCTCCTCAACATCCCATGTTGTTCTTTGAGGTCAAAGGCACCAAATCACCTGTATTACAGTGTAGAGGTGTTACACACAGGTTATAAGGCACGTGACGTATAGGACATAAGTCTCCGTTGTGTTATAACATTCTTTATTTGTCGAATCGTTCCACTACAGCATAAATCCGATGTTTACCTTCTTGCTTGCTAGCTGACCCCCAAGTGACGTGTGTGCCAGCCTAGATACACTTCTTCATTCGTGCACACACGTTCACTAGCTATGGTTTTCCCACTAGTCAAGGAATGCGCAGCATTCCTTAACTCTTTACTCCTAAGCTACTCCCTTACTGTTACACTTCTATGGCATTTTTATGCCATGTTTGCTACTTTATTGCCTTTTTTCACACTTGTAGTTCACATACCTATCACTGTCTGGGGCATCGGACCTGTGTTGGCAGCCGGACGCATTTGGGGGAGGGAAAGGTGTGTGTGTGTGTGTGTGTGTGTTGTGTGTGTGTGTGTGTGTTTGTGTGTCTTGCCATGGAAACCATGGTAATGTCAGAGCGTAGGCGGCGCTACCACGAGCCGGGGAAAGACTTGTGATGGCGCGAAATAAGCAAACATTACATTAAACAAGAAAGTCTAGATACAATAATGTATAATTGAAAATAGTAAATTTAAGACACATTAGCAGCCAGGAGGTCTCCTCACGTGTGAAGATCTCCTGTTATTCTAAGCATAATATTTACATTTAAATTGTATCACAACGTCTCGTGTTCCATACGTTATATCAAGCACGTTTGAGTACCGTCGGCGGGCCGGGTGAAATGACGTCGCGGGCCGGATCCGGCCAGCGGGCCTTAGATTGGTGACCCCTGGTCTAGAGACTCACGCAGCAACATCGAGAGACTGGCTTTTCCGACTTTGAATTCTTCCATGAGGGACAGGAATGGGAGGACGAGCTTACTCTGCTTGCAGTATAGTGCGACAGTCGTAAGGCATGGCGGCGCCCCAAGCCACTTTCTTATGTACTTGCTTATCTTCCCCTCCATAGAGCTCACTGTGGTCGTGCCTATATCATATATCAGCAGCGGCCACAGGAGTTTCGGAATGAGCATGAATTAGAGGCACCAGATTCTGAATGTGCCTATTAGCCTGGTTTATCGATGGTAGGCAGGCCGTTCGCCAACAAGAAGTGTTGCACCTCTACCACCGCGTTCCTGTCCGTCAGGGTTGACTCGTACACACGACAGAGACTCTTTACAGGTTCCTCTACCACCGCGTTCCTGTCCGTCAGGGTTGACTCGTACACAAGACAGAGACTCTTTACAGGTTCCTCTAACACCGTGGGAATTGCTTTTCCGACAACTATGTTGACAGCCATGTCCTGTAAATAAGATTTAAAAAAAAAAAAAATCCGCAGAATGCTTGAACATAAGTATTAATAAGTTTAGTAATCGACAAAGGCAATACTATCATGTTATTATGATATTTTAAATATTCTCTAAGCAAACGTAATCGCACCAGCATTTGGGAGAGAGAGCGAGAGCGAGAGAGAGAGAGAGAGAGAGAGAGAAAAGGAGAAGAGAGAGAGAGAGAGAGAGAGAGAGAGAGAGAGAGAGAGAGAGAGAGAGAGAGAGAGAGAGAGAGAGAGAGAGAGAGAGAGAGAGAGAGAGAGAGAACTATTTGTTCAAATTGAATGAAATTTACAAACATAAATGACATTTCCTCTAAACATATTTATCAACATAAACCCCTTAGACTTCCAAGGTCTTTCGCCGTTAATGTAAGATACGGAAGGAATCAACATTGGGGGACGATACATCAATAACATTAGATATGCAGATGATACAGTCTTGATTGCATACAATGAACAGGACCTGCAAAATTTAGTAGATGCGGTTGTTACACACAGTGAACAACTAGGGTTAGAAATAAATATTAAGAAGACACAGATTATTGTCGTCACTGGGAGGAAGGAAATACCACAATGTGATATACGAGTAGATGGGCATATTCTTAAACAAGTGAATCGATACTGTTATCTCGGCACAGTCATAACATCTGATGGGAGATGCCTTGAAGAGATTAGAACAAGAATTGCCATGGCAAAAGTAGCCTTTCGCAAGATGAAAAACATACTGACCACTAAAAAGATATCAATTGAAACGAGAGAACGAGTGTTGTAGTGCTACATAGAACCTGTACTTTTGTATGGATGTGAAACATGGACAATAAGCAGTCAAGCTGAAAAGCAGCTGATGGCTGTGGAAATGTGGTTTCTGAGACAAATGTAAAGAATACCATGGACAGACAGAAAAACCAATGAATAAGTCCTTCAAGAAACAAATGAAGATCGTAAACTGATTAGAGTCATTAGGCGTAGACAGTCAACAATTTTTGGACATGTTATGAGAAGTAATGACTTGGAGAACTTGGTGACAACTGGCAAGATCGAAGGGAAGAGACCAAGGGGAAGACCGAGAAGTAAATACCTGGATGGCTTGGCCACGTGGCATGGTCGAGACAGGAACACAGAGTTGATCTGCGACTCTGGTGATCGAGTGAGATGGCAGAACATGACCGCCCACGCTTACCAGCATGGCACATGATGGATGGATGGATGGTAAGTAAATGCCAGGGGATGCGCCCCCCGGCAGCTGCCGCAGATCCATGGAGAACACTTTATTCAGATGCTTCGAGTTTCTCAGTTCTATATTTTAGTTCCTAAAACAAGCAACTAGAAAGTCGCTTAGAAGCCCTGGAGATGTGGATATACAGACGAATATGTCGTATTTCATGGAAACAAAACAATCAAATGCAGAGGCTCTAAAATAACTGGGAATGAAGAGAGAATTGGCGGAAGAAATAAAGAGGAGGCAAGTGAAATATTTCGGCCATGTTATTGTTAAAAGACATGATACTCTTATGAAAACCATACTGGAGGGCAAGGTTGAGGGCAAGCGAGCAAGAGGTAGATAACAATACAAGTGGGAAGATAACATCAAGAGATTTAGAACATCGGTCTGACAGAATGTACAGCCAAGGCGAAAGACAGACAGTGTTGGAAATCATTGCAGCCAACCTTCATTGTGGAGATGGCACCTGACTGACTGATAAAAATTTTAAAAAAAAAAAATTGCTAGCGATGAGTCGAACCCCAGTCCCACGCGTAACAGACGGAGATACTAACCACTACACTACCGAGAACACAAAGATGGTTCCACAAACATTAATTATGTAGTCACAAGGAAGTAGACATCACGTGATCAGCTGAATGATCACGGGACCAGCCACAAATATTTCTGTATAGCGGCTCTCTCTACTCACACAATTTTGTGTATAGTCACTCCGTTTCTTTAAATTGTGGGTGGCCTTAAGAGGCCAGTAAAAAAAATGTCACGTCCCCACGGAGGGGAATCACCGTGATTTAAACAGATAATTGATCATTGAAAGTACAGTTTTAAAAATTAAACATTAACGTAGAATTGAAAAAGTTGATAATAAAATATAAGTAAATAAAAATTAAACAAATGTTGTATAAAGATTTTACTAGCTTTCTTCTCAAGATTGCAGTAAATGACTGCGGTATTGCCTCTTTCATTTCTCAATGAAAAATGAAAGATTTTGTTGTTAGTTAGATGGTATTATAGCTAGGTATACCATTTTCTTTTTAAAATTCTAGTAATCTCCCTTGTAACAATATTAGATGTTTATGTCCCCCTACCAAGTGTAGACTGCTATTGCGACCATAGATTTGTTTTTTGTTTTTGTTTTTTGCATATCCTTTACAGGACATTGCTGTCAACACCAGCATCTTTCAGCTGTATGTTGATTTCTTGGCAAGATTACGCTCAGTAGTTTGCCATTGCTTTCTGAGCGGCCGGCTCACATACCCCGTAAGTTACCGATGCGATTCGAACCACTGCTGATTCTCACCGTCATCACGTTACCCACGAGAGTATACGAGATTACGGAGAAAAGTCATAACCTCTAAGCCACGAAGCCGGCGACCATAGATTAATCTTAGGCAATTTATATATAAACGAAAGTCAAATATACAAATAGAAACGCAAACTTTGATTTTGATTCAACGTAGAGGTAAAGAACAGTTATCAGTTATCAGTTATCAGTTGGGGTATCTCACTGCACTCCGGACATGTCCATAGGTGCTCAGATCCTCCCCCCCCCCCCCCCCAGCATATGCATCAGCGTCGGTGGCTAATAGTGCAAGTTCTGTGTTGGTTGACGAGGCGCCTTGTTTTCACGATGTACCTCTCGCGTCTGGCCGTGCCTATTCTTACTCCCAAGTCTTTCATCCTGGACAGCGATGTAGAATCACTGACGTCAAAGTCCTCTGTTCTCGCCATATCTTTGAGGACGTTAATAACATCGGCACGATCCATGGGCTGGCCATCTACAGGGGGTGCAGAGCCAGCCAGTTTATCAGCTCGTTCATTTCCCTCGACTCCCGCATGTCCCGGGACGAAGATGAAAGTGACTTTACGGACAACAGACTTCCGCAGCGACTCAGTCCACTGTCTACGTACAGATCCAGCTTCGACCTTCTGAATCATGCTCATTGAATCACTTAGTACACACACGTTGGTATAATGCTGTGATTCTAGCCATATGAAAGCCTGTGTAACTGCCATCACCTCCATCGTCATGCTGCTCGTGGTCATAGAGTGGGCACCACTGGATTATTGAACGGTTCGGCCCGCTGAACGGGCTGTAAATGCCCACGCACTTCTCTGCTGCTTTACAACAGATCCATCTGTATAGATGAGCACTTCGGGGCTATCTGAGTGTTCATAGATGAGCACGTTGACCTCAGCATTGACAGCGGCAGGGTTCTGCTCTCTGCACCGTCTGTCGAGTGTGATAATGCAGGAGAAATTGCACTTAAAAGCTTTAGGCACCGGCACCAATTCCTTGCCGGGGTTGATACTGGTAAGACTGCAGACCTGTCTGACGACATCTTCCGCCCGACCCATCTATGATTTGCCCCTCTTTAGCCTGTCACCCTTTTCTCTGAATACAGCGTCATGCAGAGGGTGCTGCTCATCTGCACTTATTTTTAAGTATGCACGAGCTCTCCAGATCTTGATGCTGTGTTCCATTGTCGGGAAGTCAAGGAGGTATCTCATTGCTACACAGCTGGTGTCTCTCGTGCAGCCCAAAATGATGCGCATGGCTTCGTTTTGTACCTTTTCAAGTCTTCCAATCTGTGTAGGGCTGACAGTGAGGATGGCCAGGGCATACTCGATGCGTGAAAGCACAAGTCCTTGGAACAGAAGTATTAACAGTCTTTGCTCGATATTGGCAGTCGCCATGACTCTCATTGCTGACAAACCTTTTCGAGCTTTCGTTATGACATAATCGACATGATCTCTGAAGAACAGGCTACGATCAAGCCTCACGCCATGATATGTCATTGACTGGGTTCTACTCATTCTTACTGCCGGCATGTCTGCTTTCACAATATGGTTGTTTAGGGAGAACCATGTAACCGATGCCTTTGCAGGGTTGACAAGGGCATGGGCATCAGCACACCATGAGGAAATTCGATCTAGTTCGCCCTGCATATAATTGGCAACCGCCTGTCTATCTCGACCCTGTCGATACACGAGGATGTCGTCAACGAATGACAGAGTCCTACCCCTCCCGTCCAACTGTTGTTCAGTGATCGGCACCGTATGCACGTTGAATAGTACTGGTGACAGTGGTGAACCCTGCGGCAATCCTGGACATATCGTTATCGGCTCAGAAGACCAACTCCCGCATCTTAGCACCACCTTCCTTTGGAGCAGAACTGCAGCTATCCATCGTACAAGGTGAGGGTGCACTTTCAGTCTGAGGAGGGTTTGCATCAAGTGCTCGAATTATACTCTGTTATATGCGTCCTCTAAGTCTATGGCGGCCGCACATGTCTCTTCTCTGACCTGAAATCCTTCGTAAACGTCTTGAGCAAAGACCGCCGCATTCAGCCATGACTCTTTGTTGCGTCTGTGTTCTCCAAGAGGTAAAGAATAGATTCGATGCATTGTCCGATCTGGAAATATTATTTCAAGACGTCAGTGACCAATTGGAAATATACAAGAAATGTGTCAAGAAGCTTCACTAACAACAATGATAATCCCAAAAATAAAGATAATACTATTGTCTAAAGTTCACGGAACCGCAAGGGTGAATCAACAGTTGTGATCCTTTTTGAAGCCATGAACAGGATCATATGACCGGCAGCAGAGATGTGACATTCTGGTGAACTGTACATCTAGTTGATACCTACCGAACTGAGTTGATGGACAGACTTGGAGAACTGTTAAGGTAGTTCATACCTACCGAACGGTGTTAGATAGCTACATGAGAATATGTTCAGTTATAACATTCGCTTGTTGAGTCATGCAGTTGTGACATTGTGATACTATGGAGCCAGTGCTCCAGTTACAGGTTGCTGATAAGTGTTTCCCAGGAACTGGCGAGACAGAAGAGCAACCAGGCTCTTGTATATACTAGTGTATTGTGCTATAGGAGTTTTCTTCAGTTGGGGACAGCTAGGATTCTAGGGTCGACCCAGACGTCATCAGCGGAGTGGAGCTTGTGATTTAGTAAGTCATCGAGGGATGATCCTCAAGTATTGGTGAAGTGTCTGTCAGGCATTAGTCCTACGCCTGCCCAGCCCGAGATCTTGTTCACAGTGGGAGAAGACTTTGGAAGAGTCTATGCCTTGGAGTTCCTTTACACTGGAGGTATCTCGCGTGAGTCGTTAACTACGACGGGACAGCCTCACGAACTGAAGTCACATGCTCTGTGATGAAGACGGATCATCAGGAGATCTTCTCGTGTACATATTGTCTTCTATCCAGGCTTTCAGCCATCCTTCTCTGAGTTACAGTTGACGTATTTAGAAACTAAATTTTGCTTGGTTAGCTATGGCTTTGTGTATTAGTATGACTGTTGTCTTGTCCGAGCCCCCTGTGGGTAGGAATCCATAAGTGGGGAGGGGAGGTTCAGCTGTCCCGGCTTGTGTGGGGCCTTGTAGATGTAAAGTCCTATTGGGGTGGTCGGAGCAAAGGCTGGGGATATTAACTATAGTAACATACCTGTCCAAGCCTCGGGGGTCTTGTTACAGAAACACCAAAAAAACAGAAGACTAGGGGTCACTGTCTGAACTACGGCTAACCAAAGGTGCATATAAAGTTTATAGGCATCTTTGGTGATAGAATATATTTCATAATAAGGTTTGCAAAATATATTAATAGGACTGGCCTAAATAAACAGCGTAGAGCAGAGATTTTCAACCGGGGTTCCGCGAGTGGCAGCCAGGGGTTCCGCCGAAACAGACCGAAATCGCCTAAATGCAACATTTCTGCCCATCTGGTTTATTACACAAAGTAGGACAGACACTTGGATCATCGCACAGAGTTCCTTGAGCAACGTAAACATTTACGTAATTTTCTGTTCCAGCAAAAAGGTTGAAAATCACTGGCCTAGAGACCAGCTCGTTTAACACCTTGACCAGGGAATTCTTCTGAGTTGGGGATAATAATTTCGTTTTTATGCCATGTTTGCTACTTTATTGCCTCTTTTCACACTTGTAGTTCACATACCTATCACTGTCTGGGACATTGGACCTGTATTGGCAGCCGGACGCATTTGGGGGAGGGAAAGATGTGTGTGTGTGTGTGTGTGTGTGTGTGTGTGTGTGTGTGTGTGTGTGTCTTGGCATGGAAACCATGGTAATGTCAGAGCGTAGGCGGCGCTACTACTACGAGCCGGGGAAAGACTTGTGATGGCGCGAAATAAGCAAACATTACATTAAACAAGAAAGTTTAGATACAATAATGTATAATTGAAAATAGTAAATTTAAGACACATAGCAGCCAGGAGGTCTCCTCACGTGTGAAGATCTCCTGTTATTCTAAACATAATATTTACATTTAAATTGTATCACAACGTCTCGTGTTCCATACGTTATATCAAGCACGTTTGAGTACCGTCGGCGGGCCGGGTGAAATGACGTCGCGGGCCGGATCCGGCCAGCGGGCCTTAGGTTGGTGACCCCTGGTCTAGAGACTCACGCAGCAACATCGAGAGCCTGGCTTTTCCGACTTTGAATTCTTCCATGAGGGACAGGAAGGGGAGGACGAGCTTACTCTGCTTGCAGTATAGTGCGACAGTCGTAAGGCATGGCGGCGCCCCAAGCCACTTTCTTATGTACTTGCTTATCTTCCCCTCCATAGAGATCACTGTGGTCGTGCCTATATCATATATCAGCAGCGGCCACAGGAGTTTCTGAATGAGCATGAATTAGAGGCACCAGATTCTGAATGTGTCTATATCATATATCAGCAGCGGCCACAGGAGTTTCGGAATGAGCATGTATTAGAGGCACCAGATTCTGAATGTGCCTATTGGCCTGTTTAGTTTAGTTTAGTTTAGTTTAGTTTAGTTTAGTTTAGTCTTTGGATCAACATCACTGCGCATGGTTTAACCCATAAGTGCTCCGTTTTCCTCCTAACTCAAACCTGAGTCTGGAGAAACTCAGCTCAATGCACGAACTCCGTTGCATCGGCGAGGATCCTGAAATACTTTGGCTAGATTTTTAACTCGAAATTTTGCCCGCGCAGCGCCGTTAGGCTACTCTTTTTCGATTTCCAACTGCCAAGGGATTTTTCACGTGCGCAACAATACACACGGGCGTCCAATCTCACTACCCAGAGACCAGGGGAAATTTTATTACTGAAAATCCACGTGGATTTTTAAAATAAATCCCTGTCCTCACCGGGGCCTGGACCCGGGATCTCCAGCACTCGAGGCGGTCACCATACCTCGAAACCACTCAGCCCTCCTATTGGCCTGGTTTTATCGATAGTACGCAGGCCGTTCGCCAACAAGAAGTGTTGCATCTCTACCACCACGTTCCTGTCCGTCAGGGTTGACTCGTACACACGACAGAGACTCTTTACCGGTTCCTCTAACACCGTGGGAATTGCTTTTCCGACAACTATGTTGACAGCCATGTCCTGTAAATACATTGGCACCTTTCCGTCTTGACAGACGATAGTTTAGTACATTGTGCTTCAAAAAGGCTTAATAACTGTCATATGGCAATAACTACGATCCATGGCGGTGGCTAGTGTGGCTGGTAAGGCCAATTCTTGCTGCAAATGTTTGCCCACAGTAGGTGCATGTGAAAACATGGTCATTTCCACCATTTTGCACCATCTTACGTCTCTCACACTCTGTGTGTGCTTTATCTGCAATCATTTTCTCCTTTGTCTTTATTCCATTTCTGATAGTTGCCCTCCATAAACACGTTCAGCGGCGACGTGCTCCCATTGTGCATTATCAATGCCTGTATCAATCATGTCCCGCTTACACACATCTTTGTATCGTAGTAGAGGCCGACCCTGAGATCTCCTACCCGTCTGTATTTCACCAAAAAAGATGTCCTTTGGTATTCTACCATCATCCATCCTCCTAACGTGTCCTATCCATCTAAGTCTACGAAGACTGAGCATGGAATACACCGTCACACAGCCTGATCTTTCCAATACTTCAGTATTTGTGATTTTGTCTTGCCACTTAATACCAAGTATTCTTCGCAGACACCGCATATGAAAGCCGTTTAAACGTTTCTCTTGGCGTGAGTAAGTTGTCCAGGTCTCACTGCCATAAAGAAGAGTACTAAGGACACAGGCTTGGTAGACGAGGACTTTTGTTTTGGCAGTAAGCTTCCTGTTCTCCCAGACTCTTTTTGCTAACATGTTCATTGTTGTTGCTGCCTTGCCAATCCTGATGTTGATTTCCTGATCGAGGGATAATTTGCTATTTACCTCTGATCCAAGATATGTAAAATGGTCTACTATCTCCAGTTCGGCGTCGTCAATAAAGATTGATGGTACATCATGTGCACCTTGTGACATAATCTGTGTCTTCTTTTTGTTAATTGTTAAACCAAATTTAGAACAAGCATTGGAGAATGCAGATAGTAGGTGTTGTAATTCTTCCTCAGAGTGGGTCGTAATCGCAGCATCATCCGCAAAAAGCAACTCTCTGATTAGTACCCTGCTAATTTTGGTCTTGGCCTTCAATCTCTGAGCATTATAGAGGCCACCATCTGAGCGTGAGTGAATGTATATACCGTCATCCTGATCACGAAAGGCATATTTCAGTAGAAGTGAAAAGTATATCCCAAAGAGGGTGGGGGCTAGTACACAACCTTGCTTAACTCCACTCTTGATTTCAAACTCTTCTGAAGTTGAGCCATCAAACTTGATTATACCCTTCATGCCTGTGTGGAACGATTCCACAATGGACAGAAGAGTTGGTGGACAGCCAATCTTCTTTAGTGCTTTGAACAGACCCTCACGACTGACCAAATCGAATGCCTTTGTTAGGTCGATGAAGGCAATAAACAGTATCTGATTTTGTTCCCGGCATTTTTCTTGCATCTGTCGCAATGAGAATATCATATCAATGGTAGACCGGTTCTGACGGAAGCCGCACTGTGATTCGGGGTAGACTTGATCTCCCAGGACTTGAAGTCTGCGCAGGACAATTCTGGCAAATACTTTCCCAAAAATACACAGAAGTGAGATACCCCTATAGTTGTTGCAGTCGCTCCGATCTCCCTTGTTCTTGTTCAGCGTTATGATGTTTGAATCTTTGAAATCCTGTGGGACTTGTCCTTCTCGCCAGCATAGCTCTATTTGCTGGTGGCTCTGTATAGCGAGGGTGTCTTGCCCACTCCTGATCATCTCTATTGGAAGTGTGTCCAGGTGGTCAAGAGTTGGCAGGGCCTCTATGGCGTTGAGGGCATCATCCACCAGCTTGGTCTCACTTGAGTAAAGCTCCAAATAGCGCTCGACCCATCTATCCATCTGCTGTTTCTTATCAGTGATGATTTCTCCAGTCAAGGTTTTCAGCGGTGCACTTCTTTTGATCATTGGACCACAAGCTTTCTTTATCCCTTCATACATGCTTCTGATGTTTCCCTTATCACTTGCAATTTGAATGGACTCACATAACTTGATCCAATAGTCATTCGCACACTGCCTGGCAGCCTTTTGTACATCCTTCCTCGCTTGCTTCAGCTCACTCAGAGTGTTACGCGTTGGTCTTTCCTTGTTTCTTAAGAGAGCTTTCTTCTTCTTATCAATCAAGGGCTGCAGTATCTGGCTGTTTGCCGCAAACCAGTCCTGCCTATTATGATCCACAGTGCCGTAAACCCCTACCGCTGTTTTAAAAATAGTTTCCTTAAGTTTACTCCATTTATCATTTACTATACAATTTTCTGATGTATCATTGAAAGCGTCCTCAAGTTGCTGTTGAAATTCAAAGCACTTTCCAGGATCGTGAGTGTTAATAATATTAATCCTAGGGCTAGACTTGTGTTTAGCTGTGTAGATTCTCTTTGGTCTCAGTCTAACCCTTGTGTCAGGGTCTTAAACTTGGCTCGCTAACCTAACACATGTGAGACAGTACAAGTGCAACGTGATTTGACGTAAGACTCAACGACACACCGTTCAATGGATTTATTCACATATCAAATACAGAACGATGATCACAACAATATATACTGGATACTTCAATACACTTACATCCACAATACAGCTCACAAGTCTGACTCTCAAGATGTCCAGACACTCGCCTTTCAAGCACAGAAAACCACACAACGCCTTTCTCTCATCACACGTCTGTCCGAGTCGAAGTCCCAGAGCGGTCTGCCGCTAGTTCGCAACTTGCCTCCCACCTGAGGTGGCTTCACGAGACATGCGTGCGTCTTGCGTCATCCTTGCCTGACCGCTGGTCGCTTGTCAGCCAGCAATCTTGCAGGCCGGTAACTACCACTCGCCTGGCGGCGTAACGAAGTTACTGCCTCCCTGCTGTGAGCTAAGTCGCCTGGCGGGCGTAACGATGTCACTGCATCACTGTACCCTTTTTGGACTCTGACACGCTCCCCCGGCAAATTCATGAAAGATGTCATCTTTCATGTATAATATATGTACATACTGGGTTAATATTTAAACCTTGTCAGAGTCGACCCTTCTATTGTTATGTACATTGGTATCAAAATACAAATAAATACACATATGCCATAGAAATATATACGAAATGGGAGTTGCATTCAACGACATGTGGTGTTCAACCTTTAACACTTGTCAGGTTTCATCCTCTCGATGGCTGATTACCTCAATTGCATTAATGACCCAGTCAGATCGGTAGTACCAGCTTCACGCATCTACCTCGCAGCATTTAAAAAAAAAACGTAATAATATGGTTCTTGAAACAAAAACCATCTAGCTAGACTGAAATACGACTTTATATAAGTCGCATAAAACGCTCAAACCCTGCCCTTATTTGGCCAGTAGCTCTTGTGTTGGTATGCAATGTTGGTAACACTTTGCCATGCCTAGTAGATGGCTACCTGTTGTGTCAACAATCTGGCAACAACATGTTTATATACAACACATTACTGAATACATTTCAAATTATGGCCCTTTTGTGTAAGGATGTAATAACAAATAAATGAAAGGGAAATAATTTCAACATTAATGAAATACAATAATTTACAATAATTATTTTATTTCTTAGTGTCATTGCTTGACGTTTCTTCATATTAACGAGAAAAAGTCGGTAATATGAATACATTAATCAAGATATGATTCTAAGATTACACTAGAGAAATATATAAACACACAATTCGTGTATTTCATTTTATAGATTCCTAAAGATTTTAGAATCGTCATAGCTTTTTAAACTTTTATATGTCGTCTGCTAATTTTGCTCTAAATTTCTAATTAATCCGGAAGTACACACGAACACTAAAACCAGCTGATGTTGAAGCTTGCAGAACACACTTGTTCCGGTCTGATGTAGTTACGGAAAGTACCATGTTCTCACAGTTCATGTGTTGGATGTTTCACTACAAAACCTTCTGGATTACGATTGACTGTTCATGTGTTGGATGTTTCACTACCGAACATTATGGATTTCGGTTGACTGCAGTGGTGTAGCTGTCAATGTTTAGTTTACACGTTCACACACGTCATTAAAATATCCCTGGAATGTTCCACACGCAGATGTCACTGTCAAATTGGATAGTTCGCTTACGGTAAGTTTTTGAGCGAATGTGACAATGTTCTTGTTGGTAATATATACAATTAATAAAGTTCGCTTTCTACCACACACTACACAATTATACACGACAATCGCTACATGAATTAGTAAAATAAGAACACTATTTATATTGGGAGTAATCCCTATCACATCACATTGTAGACATTACACAGCTTTTTGTGAATGGAAAAAATATATTCACTGATAAATGGCTGTGTCGGTCTGAGTGTATTTGTACACACTGCACTCAGACATTGGTGCTTACTGGGTCGGTCGGACAACGGGACAAAAGATCGGCAATTGAATTGGTTCTGCCTGGGATATGTCGAACCTCAAAGCTATAATCTTGAAGCTTAAGAGACCAGCGCGCTACCATATGATTTGAAGGTACTCCTGAATTTATAAAACGCAACGGGCTGCTGTCAGATTCCACGATGAAATGGCGTCCTAGAAGAAATCTGGACAATTTTGTTATACCCACCACTAAAGCTAGGGCTTCCAACTGAGGTATAGACCAAGCCCGTTCTCTGGGTTTTAGTTTCCTTGATACGAAGTACACGGGATGGAGGATGTTATTGTACTCTTGTAACAAGACTGCTCCAATCGCCACGGAGCTAGCATCTGTACGCAATCTGAAAGGTAAATGGAGATTGGGCAATTTCAGGATGAGATTGTTTACACTATTATCAGAAAAACACGCAAGTACTTTATTGAATGCAATTTTTAGGCATTCATTGTGTACAATTTTCTCTGGTTTATCTTTTGTTAGTAAATTAGTAAACACTTCGGTCAGTTCGGAAAAATCAGGAATGAACTGCCGGTAATAATTTATCAGTCCCAACAAACTTCTGACTTGTTTCTTAGTAGTCGGAAGTGAGAGTTTTAGTATCTTGGACACAATTTTATCGTCTGTCGTGACAAAGCCATTGGATATTTTGTACCCCAAGAAAGATATTTCCTGGTAGGCTATGTCTACTTTCGCAGGCTTTACATGTCAGTCCGTGCTGTCTAATACGTTCAAATGTCTGTTCTAACGTCTTAATGTGCTCTGTCATTGTCTCTGTGTGAACACAGATGTCGTCTATATAGCAAATTATGTTAGGAATGTCTACTAGAAGGAGTCGTGTCATACGTACGAATGTGGCAGGGGCATTGACTAGCCCAAATGGAAGTTTGCACCATTCGTACAGTCCCCAAGGTGTGGCAAATGCTGTCAGATGTCTGCTCTGTTCGTCTACTGCTATTTGCCAATATCCTTTCGTCATGTCTAACGTCGTAAAGAACCTAGCGTCTGTCAGTTCTGTCAGAAGATCGTCAGTGTTTGCCATTGGCTCCAAATCTAGAACAGTTATTTTATTTAGCTTTCGGTAGTCGATACACAGTCTTATTGTATTGTCCTTTTTGCGTACAATCACCATTGGAGATGAGAAGTCTGACTGGGATCGTCTTATGATGTTGTTTTTCTCTAAGTTGATGATTTCCTGGAGTAAATGTTCTTTGTAATGTAATGGAATGGTGTATGGTCTGCATTTTATGGGTGTGTTTGATGTGAGTGTGATGTGATGCTGTACTAATTCTGTTTGTCCTGGGTTGTTGGAAAAGATGGTGTTGTACTGTTGTATAAGCTGTTTGCAACTGTTTGTCTCTGCTTGAGTTAACTTTGGGTTGATTTTGATCTCCTTCAAGCAGTTTGTCGTGTCTAATGCAGGTGTTGGAATTTCGTCACTAGCATCGTCATCTTCGTGATCTATTATCACTGTACAAGCTGACGTATCGTCTTGTTCGTTGTCTCTGTTGTGGTATGGTCTTAGCATATTTATGTGAAATATTTTGTGTTTGTCTTTTATTAGGATTTCGTAATCTACAGGTGAAATCTGTCTCGTCCCTTTAAAAGGTCCCTGCCAAGAATCAGTCAATAGGTGTCTGTCACTAGGTAGTAGAAGAAGAACGTCCTGTCCAGGTGTCAATGTTATCGTCCTGGTACCTTTGTCAGCATACTGTCTATAAGTAGCACCAGATAGTTTTAGTGCATTCTTTGCAATAATACAGGATTTGATGATTCTTTCACGCAATGATGTAACATATACGTATGATGATATGGGTTTAAGTACTGGAGTAGAGTCAGTTAACATTTTGTGGTAAATAGTCAATGGGCCACGTGGTTTGGCACCATAGATAAGTTCAAAAGGAGAGAAACCGGTACTAGAATGTGGTACCTCGCGATAAGCAAAAAGAATAGCTGGTAGATATACATCCCAGTTATTGGGGTGCTCTTGCGTTACTTTTGCAAGCATGTGCTTTAGATCCCCGTTACATTTTTCTATTACTCCACTACTGTGAGGATGGTACGGGGAATTGAAACATTGCTTCACTCCCAACATTTTGGTGAAAGCCTGAGTAGATGCGGCAATAAACTGAGTGCCCCTATCAGATTGGATAGTGTCTGGAAAACCTATCCTAGAAAATATATGGAAGAAAACTTCCATTATATCATTGGCAGTTATGTTCTTTAGCGGAATAGCTTCTGGCCAGCGACTACATTGATCAATGACAGTTAGAATATATTTATTCCCTCTAGTTGTTGTATGATTAAGAGTGCCCACTATGTCAACAGATAGTTTTCCGAAAGAAAGTAACTTGTATTGGAAAAAAAATTGTTGACGGACAAACTTACGACCTACAATTACACTCAACGCCATACAAACCTAATCAATACTTAGTGACAAGCAGGCAGAGATGGCTGCCAAGCAAGCCGAATTAGAACTAACTGCAAAGACAAAGCAAGCTGAGATAGATAGTGAACTTAAGAAAGCAGAAATGGAACGAGAAACAGAATTAAAGAAGGCAGAAATAACAGCTCAGAGTAAGAGAGAAGAACTGGAGTTACAGTTAAAGATGAAACAACTTGACACTGAGACTGCCATTAACAAAGAGGCAAAGAAATCTGAGAGACTGGAGAAAGAAAACCAGTACAAGAAATATCAAGGTATTGTACGTAATTATACCTCGGGTGACTGCATCGCAGCCTTTACCCAAAATTTTGAGACTTTAATGGAACATTACCAGGTTCCACTGTCTGAATGGAATATTGTTTATATGAGGAGTTTATCAGGGGAACCTCTTAAAGTCATTGAAACCATCACCAAAGACCTCAGAAAAGATTACCATTATCTGAAATCTAAGATTATGGCACATTTTATGTTAGATGAGGCGGGTTACAGAGAACAATTCAGCAAGTTGAGCCCAAAACCGACTCAAACGTTCTCTGATTACCTCTGATTAGTCCGAGATATATTTACCAAATGGACTTCAGCAGCTAAAATTGACAAAAATTATCAAAGATTAGAAGATCTGATCATTAGAGATAAAATCATTTCATCCATTCCATCAGCATTTTCAAAATTTTTGCAAGAGAATGAATGCACTAGTGTAGATGAGATTGAGAGACGTGGTTCGGCGTATTACACAGCCAACAAACATTGTTTTGCCAGTGAAGCTACTGACATAAATTTTGTAGCAGCGGCTAACTATGACAAACCCTATAGTAGGCAGAATTCTCATAGGCCTACCTCTGAGAAGTTTAATCACTGTATTTATTGTAAATTTTCACATCATCAGGGTGAGATGTGCGATAAACACCCAGAATATCATACTCACCTTCTAAACATGGTAAATAGACAAGATAAGGAGCGTAGATCCTTCAGAAATTTGCGTAAATGTTTCCTCTGTAAGGCGCACGGACACCATCGGAAAGATTGTAAAGGTAGGCAAATGACCAACAAAGCAAATGCCGCCTTCTTTGACAGTTCGTCGTCTGATGAAGAACAGCCAGAGAAACATCCTGTGAACTCAGCACAGGCTTTTGACATGTTTAGCGCAAATAAATGTTCCGTTTGTAACACCTTTTATGAAGATGGTATTTTAACATGCGGTCACGCCATCCCTATTGCCAATGAAGAAGCTAATTTGGTAGTAGATTCAAACGGCAGGATAAACGTCCATCACGGATATGTGAATGGCAAGTCTGCTACAGTCCTTCGTAATACAGGCAGTTCACTTATTGGTCTGAAGAGAACGTTCATAATGCCTACAGACTATACAGGCAGGCACGTAACATGCAGAACATTCTCAGGCAATATTGAGAAATACCCATTAGCATGGGCATATATTGAAACACCTTTCCTCACTGGGAAAGTAAAGTGTGCTGCATTAACCAACCCAGTGTGTGATGTAATTATTGGAAATTTACCAGAGGTGAATGATAAACCTCATGACATAACATCTCTGTGTATTGATGATAACATAACATCACCATCCAATGTCATCATTGATAATGTCACACCACCTATTGAATGTATGGTAGCTAATGTAGCACTAAGATCTCATGACATCATTGATAACATTGTTCCATCATCATGTGATATCATTGAATGTATGAACGCAGTAACTAGATCTACTGCTAGAGTACAAGATGAAAGTAATCAAACTGAGGCTATACAAACGCTTAGCCCAGTATCACTACCTACTAACACTATGAAGGAAACGTTTGTAACAGCTCAAAAAGCTGATCCTTCATTATCAAAATACTTTAATCTGATCGGCCAAAAGCCAAAGGTAACCAAGAATGCAAAATGGCATTTTGCTGTGAAAAATGATATACTCACCAGGTATTATACCAGAGGTGACAACACAACAGAGCAAACTGTTTTGCCAACTAATTATCGCAAGCAAGCCTTACATCTTGCCCACGACATACCTCTTGCAGGGCATATGGCATACGCTAAGACCAGATCTAGATTATTGACACAGTTTCATTGGCCCAAATTTTGCAATGACATTAAAGGATATTGCAGAAGTTGTGACACCTGCCAGAAACTGGTAAAAAAAAGGTAAACACCCACAGGCAAAGTTACAAGTTACTGACTTAGCCAGTCGACCTTTTGAAAAACTATCTGTTGCAACAACCAAAGAATGATCTGTATCACAGTCAGCACTGTGGTAACTTCGAGTTAATGATGTATGGTTTAGATGTTGTCTCCGTGTGATAATGAAGTCCAGCTGATGCCAATGGCCGGATCTTGGATGTTTCCATGTGACCTTATGCATCTCATTTGTTTTAAAAAAGGAGTTTGTAATACATAGGTCATTTCTAGTGCAATGCTCCAGCAGCCTTTGCCCATTATCATTCATGTGACCGATGTTGTATTTTCCAAGGCACACTGGCCATGAACTCAAGTCCTTGCCCACACGAGCATTGAAATCACCGAGCATATAAATGTAGTCGGATTTTGGAACTGCCTTGATCGCTCATAGAACGTATCTTTCACATCATCAGAGGAAGTGAGTTTTTGTGCATATGCAGTGAGAATGGTGGCAAATCCACAAGAGGTTGCCAAGCGCAGTGATAATAATCTTTCATTACCTCCAGCTGGGATATCAATCATTCCCAGTAGCGAATTCTTCACTGCAAAGCCCACACCGTGTTGCCTTTTTTCTGCCTGCCCTCTTCCCTTCCAAAAAAAGGTGTAATTGTTTTCCCTGCGTGACCCTTCCTCAGAGAGGCGAGTCTCCTGCAGGCCAGAAATATCAATGTTAAGACGATTGAGTTCAGCATCAATCACAGCCTTTTTTCTCACATCGTCAATATTTGTCAAGTCAGTGGAAAATCCTGGACACATGGTTCTCACGTTTCAGGTTGCAAGCCGTAGCTTGAGGTTTCTATTATTCTCTTTATTAGTACCTGGTGCATTGGTTTTACAGCCTGCGATTCAGATTTTGTCCTAACCCCAAGCACCCATTGAAGCAGGCAGGCTGTGGCGGATCAGCACCCAATTGGCCGGTGGCTGCCCAGCTTGAGGCGGGCGGTAGCTGATCAGTGACACCTGTAGGTTTCTCCCACCGTCAGAGGCAACGCGTGGTGCCCCATGTCTACGCCAACTGACAAGGACTTATAACCCTTAACAGTTGCCTCTCGCTTTGATTCCGAGACAGGTTAAGACCAGGGATGGAGTTATTGCCTCTCCATAGCACAAAGCCTGGGCTAAAATAAAGAAACCATGTGTTGCCCATGCAGCATGATCCCTCTCTCGGCCTGCCTAGTTCACTCCAGAGGAAAGTTAACACCTATACATCTGGAACAAGACAAGCTGCAGAAGCTGCCGGATCAGCAAAGCAATGCTCTAACTGTCCGCCTGTCGGAGCTTCGATCCTAGACCAGCTGCCAACTAAGGCGTAGGGCCTGGTCTGCCCTGCCATGACTTATCTTGTCTTTGGGTTGCATTTCCTCGCACCAGGATAAGGCTAGTACCCTCCCAATTGCGCTCTTCCGCCCGAAGCCGTTGGCACAATGTGGGGTGTCGGGTTTGGTAAGCGCCGCCCATCATTCGGCGCTGACAGAAAGCAGGTAGTACCGTCTACTGTCATACGGTAGCTCAGTCATATCTGACTAAGACCTGACTCCTTGTGCTGTAAATAAGATTTTTTTTTTTAAAAATCCGCAGAATGCTTGAACATAAGTATTAATAAGTTTAGTAATCGACAAAGGCAATACTATCATGTTATTATGATATTTTAAATATTCTCTAAGCAAACGTAATCGCACCAGCATTTGGGAGAGAGAGCGAGAGAGAGAGAGAGAGAGAGAGAGAGAGAGAGAGAGAGAAAGGAAAAAAAGGGAGAGAGAGAGAGAGAGGGAGAGAGAGAGAGAGAGAGAGAGAGAGAGAGAGAGAGAAGGAGAGAGAGAGAGAGAGAGAGAGAGAGAGAGAGAGAGAGAGAGAGAGAGAGAGAGAGAGAGAGAGAGAGAGAGAGAGAGAGAGAGCTATTTGTTCAAATTGTATGAAATTTACAAACATAAATGACATTTCCTCTAAACATATTTATCAACATAAACCCCATAGACTTCCAAGGTCTTTCACCGTTAATGTAAGATACGGAAGGAATCAACATTGGGGGACGATACATCAATAACATTAGATATGCAGATGATACAGTCTTGATTGCAGACAATGAACAGAACCTGCAAAATTTAGTAGATGCGGTTGTTGCACACAGTGAACAACTAGGGTTAGAAATAAATATTAAGAATACACAGATTATTGTCGTCACTGGGAGGAAGGAAATACCACAATGTGATATACGAGTATATGGGCATATTCTTAAACAAGTGAATCGATACTGTTATCTCGGCACAGTCATAACATCTGATGGGAGATGTCTTAAAGAGATTAGAACAAGAATTGTCATTGCGAAGTTAGCCTTTCGCAAGATGAAAAACATAATGACTGACATATGCCTGCGTCATTGACATTTAGATGAGTGACTTGTGTAGCGGGACTACGAGGAAAACAATCAACCCTGAGAAATAATGGGACGGGTGTGAGTGGATACCCCTAGGGTGGATGGGGCGAAAGACAGTTGAATGTTGTGTGAAGTCAGGAGACTTGAAAAGTCAGTGAGAGAAGAGACCGACTGCGGGTCAGGTCGTTTAAGAGAGTTGAGTTTTAGACACCGAACGAGTCGGTAGTCGACGGAGAACTGTGTTGTGTGATTCTCCGAGCTGTGAATGCAGGCCTAAAACCCAGAGTGGGTTGCATAGTGAGCAGAGGCTCGGACCCAGTGGGTGGGTCGTATTGTGTGAGATCCAGCCGTGGATAGTAGCTGGATTACCTGTCTTATGAATTGGAGATTGAGCAGGCCGTGAGAAGACAGTGATGTGTGCGTGTTGATATTGTGAGGAGGATATTTATATTCTATGGATTATATTGTTTCTGGATATAGAGTTGTGTTCCGTTTGTCCGTGTTCTTTCTGTATTAAAGGATTATGTGCGCCAACTCAATCTTGTTTACTGACTGATGGATGTGTATTACTGGGGTGAGTTGCATTGTGAGACAGTTAGATAGCTCAATTGACACACCAGGAGCATCGTTACCTAGACAACGACCATCGCACGCACTTATCATAAAGAACGTCGTGTGATATCTGGGGTCTCTCCGGTCAAGAACGACGAGGATATATTGATTATCTGGAAGGCTACGTACGGTCAAGAACAATATAGACATTGTTGTCATTCTGGTTATTTGTGAACTCTTCGCTGAGAGAGGAGTTATTATCTGGTGACTTCGTTCCATTAAACTAACAAACCCTTGACAAATTGGATATTATTGCTTAAAGTAATTAATGTGAGTATGTCAGGTCTTAGTCAGATATGACTGAGCTACCGTATAACAGTAGACGGTACTACCTGGTTTCTGTTAGCGCTGAACGTTGGGCGGCGCTTACCAAACCCGACACCCCACATTGTGCCAACGGCTTCGGGCGGAAGAGCGCAATTGGGAGGGTACAAGCCTTACCCTGGTGCGAGGAAATGCAAGCTAAAGACAAAATGTCATGGCAGGGCAGACCAGGCCCTAAGCCTTGGTTGGCGACTGGTCTAGGATCGAAGCTCCGACAGGCGGACAGTTAGAGTATTGCTTTGCTGATCCGGCAGCTTCTGCAGCTTGTCTTGTTCCAGATGTAGGGGTGTTACCTTTCCTCTGGAGTAAACTAGGCAGGCTGAGAGAGGGATCATGCTGCATGGGCAACACATGATCTCTATATTTTAGCCCAGGCTTTGTGCTATGGAGAGGCAATAACTCCATCCCTGGTCTTAACTGGTCTCGGAATCAAAGCGAGAGGCAACTGTTACGGGTTATAAGTCCTTGTCAGTTGGCGTAGACATGGGGCGCCACGCGTTGCCTCTGACGGTGGGAGACACCTATAGGTGTCACTGATCAGCTACCGCCCGCCTCAAGCTGGGCAGCCCCCAGCCAATTGGGTGCTGATCCGCCACATCCTGCCTGCTTCAATGGGTGCTTGGGGCTAGGACAAAATCTGAATCGCAGGCTGTAAAACCATTGCACCAGGTACAAACAAAAATAAAAATAGAAACCTCAAGCTACGGCTTGCAACCTGGAACGTGAGAACCATGTGCCCAGGATTTTCCACTGACTTGACCAATATTGACGATGTGAGAAAAACGGCTGTGATTGATGCTGAACTCAATCGTCTAAACATTGATATTGCTGGCCTGCAGGAGACTCGCCTCGCTGAGGAAGGGTCACTCAGGGAAAACAACTACACCTTTTTCTGGAAGGGTAGAGGGCAGGCAGAAAAAAGGCAACACGGTGTGGGCTTTGCAGTGAAGAATTCGCTACTGGGAATGATTGAAATTCCAGCAGGAGGAAATGAAAGACTATTATCCCTGCGCTTGGCAACCTCTTGTGGGTTTGCCACCATTATTACTGCATATGCACCGACACTCGATTCCTCTGATGATGTGAAGGATTCGTTCTATGAGGAGTTAGACTCCGTGATCAAGGCAGTTCCAAAATCTGACTACATTTATATGCTCGGTGATTTCAATGCTCGTGTGGGCAAGGACTCGAGTTCATGGCCAGTGTGCCTTGGAAAATACAACATCGGTCGCATGAATGAAAATGGGCAAAGGCTGCTGGAGCATTGCACCAGTAATGACCTATGTATTACAAACTCCTTTTTTAAAACAAAAGAGATGCATAAGGTCACATGGAAACATCCAAGATCCGGCCATTGGTACCAGCTGGACTTCATCATCACACGGAGACAACATCTGAACCATATATCATTGACTCGTAGTTACCACAGTGCTGACTGTGATACGGATCATTCTTTGGTTGTTGCAAGGGTTAGACTGAGACCAAAGAGAATCTACACAGCTAAACACAAATCTAGCCTCAGGATTAATATTATTAACACTCATGATCCTGAAAAGTGCTTTCAGTTTCAACAGCAACTTGAAGACGCTTTCACTGATACCCCAGAAAATTGTACAGTAAATGAAAAGTGGGGTCAAATTAAGGAAACTCTTTATAAAACTTCCGTAGGGGTTTACGGCACTGTGGATCATAAGAGGCAGGACTGGTTTGCGGCCAACAGCGAGACTCTGCAGCCCTTGATTGATAAGAAGAAGAAAGCTCTCTTAAGAAACAAGGAAAGGCCAACGCGTAACACTCTGAGTGAGCTTAGGCAAGCTAGGAAGGATGTGCAAAAGGCTGCCAGGCAGTGTGCAAATGATTATTGGATCAAGTTATGTGAGTCCATTCAAATCGCAAGTGATAAGGGAGACATAAGTAGCATGTATGAAGGAATAAAGAAAGCCTGTGGTCCAGTGATCAAAAGAAGTGCACCATTGAAAACCTTGACTGGAGAAATCATCACTGATAAGAAACAGCAGATGGACAGATGGGTAGAGCACTATTTGGAGCTTTACTCAAGTGAGTCCAAACTAGCGAATGATGCCCTCAATGCCATAGAGGCTCTACCAACTCTTGACCACCTGGACACACTTCCCACCATAACAGAAGTTAAGTGTGCTATAAATGAACTTGCATCTGGCAAGGCTCCAGGTAAGGATGGGATTCCAATAGAGGTTATCAGGAGTGGGCAAGACACACTCACTATACAGATCCACCAGCTAATAGAGCTATGCTGGCGATGAAGGACAAGTCCCACAGGATTTCAAAGATTCAAGCATCATAACACTGTACAAGAACAAGGGCGATCGGAGCGACTGCAACAACTATAGGGGTATCTCACTTCTGTGTATTGTTGGAAAAGTATTTGCCAGAATTGTTCTGCGCAGACTTCAAGTCCTAGGAGATCAAGTCTACCCCGAATCACAGTGTGGCTTTCGACAGAAGCGGTCTACCACTGATATGATATTCTCATTGCGACAAATGCAAGAAAAATGCCGTGAACAGAATCAACCACTGTTTATTGCCTTCATCGACCTCACAAAGGCATTTGATTTGGTCAGTCGTGAGGGTCTGTTCAAGGCACTAAAGAAGATTGGCTGCCCACCAACTCTTCTGTCCATTGTGGAATCGTTCCACACAGGCATGAAGGGTATAATCAAGTTTGATGGTGCAACTTCTGAAGAATTTGAAATCAAGAGTGGAGTTAAGCAAGGTTGTGTACTAGCTCCCACCCTCTTTGGAATATACTTTTCACTTCTACTGAAATATGCATTTCATGATCAGGATGGTGGTATATACATTCACTCACGCTCAGATGGCGGCCTCTACAATGCTCAGAGATTGAAGGCTAAGACCAAAATTAGGAGGGTACTGATCAGAGAGTTGCTTTTTGCAGATGATGCTGCAGTTACGACCCACTCTGAGGAAGAATTGCAATGTCTACTATCTGCATTCTCCAATGCTTGTTCTGAATTTGGTTTAACAATTAGCAAAAAGAAGACACAGATTATGTCACAAGGTGCACATGGGGTACCATCAATCTTTATTGACGACGCCGAACTAGAGATAGTAGACCATTTTACATATCTAGGATCAGTGGTAAATAGCAAATTATCCCTAGATCAGGAAATCAACATCCGGATTGGTAAGGCAGCAACAACAATGAACAGGTTAAGAAAAAGAGTCTGGGAGAACAGGAAGCTTACTGCCAAAACAAAAGTCCTTGTCTATCAAGCATGTGTCCTTAGTACTCTTCTCTATGGCAGTGAAACCTGGACAACTTACTCACACCAAGAGAACAACTTAAACAGCTTTCATATGCGGTGTCTGCGAAGAATTCTTGGTATTAAGTGGCAAGACAAAATCACAAATACTGAAGTGTTGGAAAGATCAGGTTGTGTGACAGTTTATTCCATGCTCAGTCTTCGTAGACTTAGATGGATAGGACATCTTAGGAGGATGGATGATGGTAGAATACCAAAGGATATCTTTTTTGGTGAATTACAGATGGGTAAGAGATCTCAGGGTCGGCCTCTACTACGATACAAAGATGTGTGTAAGCGGGACATGATTGATACAGGCATTGATAATGCACATTGGGAGCAAGTCGCCGCTGAACGTGTTGCATGGAGGGCAAATATCAGAAATGGAATAAAGTCAAAGGAGAAAATTATTGCAGAAAAGTCACACAACAAGCGTTTGAGACGTAAGATGGTGCATGATGGTGGAAATGACCACGTGTTTACATGCACCCACTGTGAACGGACATTTACAGCGCAAATTGGCCTTATCAGTCACACTCGCTACCGCCATAGTTAAAAGTTATTATGCCTTTTTAAAGCACAAACTATCGTCTGCCAAGACGGCAAGGTGCCAATGGAATTAATGTGAACTCTTTGTGTGTGTGCCAGATAATTCACACAGACAGGCGGGAATAAAAACTCAAGCTAGCAGACAGTTCACGTGAAGGTCAATACAGGTAAATTTGATACCAACAGTATCGCTGAAGCTAGCGAGGGCGTCAGAGAATAACGCACACAGGTCAGAAAAAGGACAGCGCGCATGAAGACACGGCACAGATCAACTGAGAGAGGGGACTACTGTGACGGGTTAGTCACTAGTCACAATCAACACAGTGTGACAATATCGCTGTCGGTGATAAAGACAGGATTGAAAATCAAAGATATTGACAGGTGTGTGTGCGAAGGACAACGCACAGTGTGTTCGCAGGTCGACAGTTCAAGATTGGTCGACGCAATTAATAGGACGGGTGGAGACACCAGCGATCAGGTACTGGGGGAGTACATGTTTAATAAACTCTCTCGGGGAGGGGAGAAATTGTAAAACAGAGAAAATTTACAGTCGCTGATTCGACGGACAGGTGTCTTTGTGGATAACGGAGAATTTCCGGACATTACTTTTTTCACAGCTGGGTCGGGGCTGAGAGGTTGTGTGGAAAGTGTTTGTGTATGACGGAAAGGTGTCCAGTCATTTTACAGACAGAGTAAGTGTGTTTTCCACGGAATTAATAGAGTACTGAAGTTGACCTGCGGGTCAAGGTTGGGGACAGTGGAAAGTTACTGAGATTTTCCAGAGGAGAACTGGATAAACAAGTTGTTTATGAACGAAACCAGACTTTATGTTCCGTCTTTGTGAATCCCTTTGTAATCATTACTCTGTTATGAGCAAAAATTTTTTTCAACGAAGGATAAGGTATCATCACCGCACGCTTGGTTGCATACAGTTTCCAAAACGAACCGACAGTTCAGAGTTAAAGTGTTGGACATTTGCTGTCATTTTTTATGTTGAACTTTGTCTTTCTGCGTGAATCTATCACATAATTGATACAACTACAGACCATCTCCGCTACGAAGGTATAAAAACGTTTGGATTATTACTTTGTTCGCACCGCATCCAGGGGAAAGTAACAACATATCAAAAGACCAGTTTGGATAAGTACTATCACCTTCAATCTTTTATCGACAGTTGGAACTTGTGATCACCACGTGAATTCAGTAACCACTCAACAAAACAATGAGTCGCTTTGGAAACTAGCGTCCTAGACATCTTCAGCATATTGTAAAAAATTATTAAAAACGAACTTTTGGCGACGGATTAATAAGTACATATTTATCGGCCAACCATCTGGACATTTGTTTGCTCTCACCGTTTTAACTGTCGTTATCGTTTGTCTACTTATATATATATATATATATATATATATATATATATATATATATATATATATATATATATATATATATATATATATATATATATATATATATATATATATATATATATATATATATATGTGTGTTATTACATGTAGTTGTTGGATAGGCACTTTTTGCGATCTCTATCTACATCAGGATAGGCCTTACAAAACGTGGGTATTTCTGGTGCTTACGATATTTTTGTAGGAAAAACGCTAATGAGTTAGCGTGTCGTGCAGTGGCATTGGAGTCCTAACTAATATCTAGAGCCGAGTTGTCTGACGTCAGATTTGTGTATATTTTGATGCTATAATTTATATTTTTTTTCTCTTTCTTTCTTTTCGTTATATTTACATATGATATTTGTTGTGTTCGGATATATGTTATTATTGTGATCTTTCGTCATTTCTACTGTCTAGTGGTCGGTGTCAGGTTACATATTACTACGCACACTGTGGTCGTTTCACACAAGCTTGTGATTGTTACTGTGCTTTATTTCTTTGTGATCACCGTCTCCGTGTACTTGGCTTGTGAGTCTAACGTTTTATAGACAACACTTACTGTTATCATTCATTCGTTTTGTATATGTATATATATGTATGTTTAAATATATTTCCAGAATTTTTTACAGCTATTTGGTATATATGCGAGGGGGTACAGAGTGATATTATTAGTACTACGGATTTACGTACAGTCTTAGTGGAGGTGTACTTAGGGAGGGCACACAAAGACCAACAGCAGAGTCTGTACATTTATAGTTGGCTGACAGACAGCAACGTGTCCACAAGTACAAGATGCCTACTTTAATGGAATATATTGAAGCAGGTGAAAGGTTAGGCCTGAAAGGTAAAGAGTTACCGAAGTATGCCGAAGGAAAAGAACAAAAACAGACGGAAAGAGAGGAGAGGCATAATGAGCGCGAAGCCAAGCGTCTACAGGAAGAAAAGTTAGCTGAGAGAGAACAAAGACAGGCTGAAATGGAAGCCAAGCGTCTACAGGAAGAGAGAGAGACACAAATGGAAATAGAAATTGAGAAAGAGAAGATTAAAATGGAAGCGGAAATTGCAATCAGAAAACTAGAACTATCATCGAAGTCTCAAAGTGGGGAAAGCAGAAGACCTTCGCAGTCGTCACAACGATTGAAATTGCCATACTTTACGGACCGAGACAACTTGGAATCTTATTTGTCGAGATTCGAAGCATCAGTGAAAGTGTTAGGCATCCCAGAAGGCGAGTATGCGATTAGACTGGGCGAGTATTTAACGGGTAAGGCCCTAGATACAATGTTTAATTTACCTGTGGAAGAAAGAAACAACTACACTATTTTGCGGCAACGTTTGTTAACAAAATTCCAACTAACTGAGCATGGCTATAGAACAAACTTTAGACAGTTAGGACCAGAGACAAATCAAAATTTCACAGATTTTGTTAACACAGTAAAGAATACATTTAACAAATGGATGGAGCTTGCAGAAGTAGGGAAAGATTTTAATAAATTAGTGGATTTAATGTTAAGAGACAAGGTAGTATCTGCATGCAATACAAACTTAGTAGCTTTCTTTGAGGAACGTAAGCCAAAGGACATAGACACATTGTCACAGTTAGGGCAAAATTACATGACTGCACATCCTAACAGTTCTATTGATAGACTAATGAGTGAGGAAATAGTCTGTGCAGCATACACTAAACAGGACCAGAATCCAGTTATTAGACCAAGATCGAAAAGTGTGGATTCAACACATAGATGTGAGCAGCAAGAACCTCAAGAGAATGGTTTCCGTGGCAACCATTGTGGCAGAGCAGGACGGTACCCATACAAAAGGGGGAATTTCCAGAGACGTCCAAATAGTTATGCCGGATGCTGGAATTGTGGGAGCTGGAGACACAAAATGGCAGAGTGTGATGCACAACCATCAGATGGACCAACAAACAACAGTAAAAGGGATATCACTTGTTTCAAATGTGGAAGGAAGGGGCATGTCAGCTATCATTGTACGATGCGGGAAACGGAGCATTCTAATGCAGCACAAGTTATTGAGACTATCAACAATGAAGATTGTAGTGGGTGCAAACCATCTTTTTAAAAAAGACGGTCAGCCAGTCTTAGTGTGTGGTCATACAGTGAAAGCAGGATCAGCAGTCCATGCAGGTGGAAGCATGAAGATGCACCATGGTTTCGTCAATGATAGACCAGCGTTAACAATTAGGGATTCCGGATGTACGTCTATCGGGCTTAGGAAAACTTTAATACATCCTTCAGATTATACAGGGGAAAAGATTAGGTGCATTACATTTAATGGGACAGCAGAATTCTACCCATTAGCCGTAATAACAGTGAAAACACCACATATCACTGGAAGGGTGACAGCATGTGTGTTGGACTCACCAGTGGCAGATCTGATCATAGGAAATGTTATAGGAGTTAAAGATTGTACAGAAGAAGAAGTAGTTTATTGGGACCAAAAACATAGTTTAAGTAGTAGCGAGGTAGGTACCAAAAGAAAACCTAAATTAGAGAGTATAGCTGAAGAAAAAGAGGCACTTGAAGTAGACACAGAGGACAGGGATATTACAGCTGAGCAGGTGAGAATGGATCTCAATTATAGCTGTAGGGAATCCCAGAGACAAGGTAATACGACAGACAAATGTTTCCAAGGGTGTAGGAAAGTGATACAATCAAAGAAGGATAGATGGTGCTTCGGAAGGAAGAACAATACTCTCACTCGCCGGTTTTCAGATGACGGAACGGCATGCGGGCAAGGAGTGGTACCCTTAGCATATACAGACCGATATACTAGAACAGCTCAGGATAGGGCATGTGCAGGGCACATAGGAGTAAGGCGGAAGCAGCATAGAGCAGGATGCCAGGTATATTGGCCAGGATTTAATAAAGAGGTCAGACTAAACAGAGACTCCAGTGTAACGCTACAATATGCAGATAGGAAAGTTGAGTCAGGTCAAAAGAGTGTTCGCGACATCACTGACCCAGGGTTAGGGATAGCATACAGGTGTTGTAAATATATGGACACCATGAGTAATGGGTACAAGAAAGGTAGATACATCATCGACAGAAACGGCTACAGATCGGCAGATCTCTGCATAATACCCCTTTGAAGGGAGTGCGATGCGTTGGTCTCCCTTGAATTAATATCAATTAATAGGGGATTCCCCATCAAAAAGTAGTGCGTGGCGGCGCTATTCTAGTTATTCATAGATAAATCTAGAATGTTCCCTCAAGTGCGTACGTGGCAGAGATCTCTAGGTTCACGAGTGCTTCATGCAGCACGGGTTGAAAGAACTTATCGTGGCTCTGGTTTTCTCCATGAATCATGGAATTCACGCGGCCTGTGGAGGCTAGTTGAAGGCGCACTGAGTTAGTCGTGATCAGTTGCCACCAGACCTCAGCGTAAGACAGATCACAGCCACTGGGCTGCTGTAATTGTGATGTCAATATGCGCGGCCAGAGCGGACATCTGCAGTCAAGTTTGTGATTGTTCAATCACAGGTTAGTTGAATACTTATTCTATTGTTTACCTGTTGTCTTTATGCCGTGCCGACCTCCCCGAACGAATTAATTGCCGTCGGAATTGAGTAGTCGCGTAGCGTTACCAGTTACCGCTAGCTGTCTGCATATTTAAGTAGCCTTTATCGATCAGCGACGTAATGTGTTACCTGACGGAACAAGCCTTATTCCACAGCGAGTGGTGTGTAAATAAAATAGACTGACTTAGTTACCGGTTGGTTTATTAATTACGCAGGCAAGGCAGGAAGTTGGTCAGTCATTACATCGACATGCTAGACGCTGTAAATAATGATGCTGCTTGCTTGTGTTCGTTGGCTTGAGCTCCAACGCGAAGTCCTGTATGTCGGATGAAGACATCCTGTTGTCCAACATCAGTGTGATGTCATACAGGACCTGAGGTTTGCGTGAGTATCCGTTGTCCCATGTCTGGCTTATTGGTGTGCAGACTGGTGGTTCCTCGCCGTACAGGCAGACACTCTCCGACTTCGGATTATTAAAGATGTGTAATGTGCTTCGTGACATTAGAAGTGTAACTTAGTTCTATCAGTGGTGGTGATTTTTCGAGGAATCAAGGTGAGATCGGCCGTGGTGTATTTACTGTGTGAAGATAGCAGTGTTATTCCGTGTAAGCCGGATGGTGTTACATCGATAGGATAACAGTTGATAGAAAGTATTTATGATACTATGGTTACTGCGTGTTGTCATGTCCGTCCGCTAGAATGACCGTGCGTGTTTCATCGTACGTTTGTCTAGACAGCCGACTGGGAGGTAGGCCGGTACGCCCAACCCGTTAGGTTACAGGTCCGTCCCAAAGCGATCGAGCATATCCGATGGTGGAACATACCCGATCGAGGGTGATGCGGCACTCCGGAATTCGAGGCCGTTAGGTCTAGATAGATCGAAGAGTTGAACCTAACCGTTTCTGTCTCTAATATTCTACTCTTCTGGAACTCTGACTCGGTTCATGGAGTACTGGGAGTACTGCCGTGAAGTAGTAGTACATGAGGGGAGAAACCCCCCAAAAAAAGATGGAGCCAGAGTGTGGTGGTGGAGAGTCTGGAGGCTTGCTACATTGGATGACGTGACTTAAGTCGTCACGGGACAAGGTACACGGGACCCACAGTAGCTGTGGGAAAGTGTAATGGTGAATGGCCACCACAGCTGTGCTCGACCGGCACAGGTATGACTGACCTGGAAGATAGTCAGTGAATAAAAGGGCAACTCAGGATCTGGGACAGGGATCCCAGAACTGACACTATGGCTGTGATATGAGTTTGTTATTTAAGTGTAACAATTCATGAGTTCTCCTTAGTTAATACTATAGTAATGAATTATCAGGAGTATAATTCATTATAGTCATATAGTTATTAATGTGTGTAATTGATCAGTCCATGGGTTAAAGGATTGGTGAATTGATGAGTCTGTCAGGAAGGAGATGTCCGGCTGGACACCTTCTCGATAAAGTAATCACTACACTGAAAGGGAAGTAGGTGTATATGTTGATTGATGATGGAAGGTGAAACAGGAATGGACTGGCACCAGGTGAAAGATGCTTTGACAGAGTCATACAGTCGACTCTGGTGCTAGGGGTTATTTGTAGCCCAGAAGTGTTACTTGACTGAACAGATGGCTATTGCTTTCTCTAATATCATTATGCCTATACATTATGATTACTAGTAGATCTATGATGTGATGATTTCATACTCATGTTGGTTGACATGAGGAATGTCTGAGAGGCAGGTGACATGGTGGCGATGCTGTTAGTCTTTGTTGTAGTTGAGTACTCACACCAACCTCTCCGTGTTTCAGGATCTGTTATTACTATACTGAAGAAGATTCAAGAGCTTCACCATGAGCTCTATGAGCCCACTCATTCCAGTGCCTATCAAGAAGTTGATTGAGGCCATACTGGGAGTGGTCTTCTGATTCTGCGAGATCAATGTTGGAAGGAGCTGAGTGCTGAATCTGTCGGTAGGTCTAGGTTAGGACCTCCGCCAAGAGTCCGACGAGTGTCATCCGATCCCGAGAGGATCCAACACTGAAACGTCTGGTGATTCTAGCCAGTGAAGCACTGGTGACATTCAGACTCAGTGTGGACCTTGGTGATTGCAAGGTCATGAGCTTTCAAGTTGAGCGGGGTGATCATTGTTGCCGGTCATCGTGGACTCTGTTGTGCTTCCGGCCCGGCTGGGTTGTCATGGGACACCGTGTATAATTGTATGCTTGAATAGTGTATTTACCTTGGTTTACCTTTATGAAGCCAACACGTGGTCCAGTGACCTAAGACATTGATTACCTAAGTGGTGGAAACACCAGAGTGACATGTTTGTGAAGGTAGGGAGCTACCTCATTCCAACGTGGTGAACTGTTGACACTGTATGTTAGGTTCTGATATATACCCATCGATCAGGGTAATTACATGAGACTGTGTGAAGATCTATTTGTCCAATGACATGGAAATAAGGTGAAGTGTTTAGTCACCTGATAGACTTTGCCTGTGACATTTTGTGTTCATGTGGAGCAACCGCTAATTTTGTAGGTGACATATCAGTGTGTGGGTCACTTATGAGATAGAAGAGTGACCAGGCTCTTGTGTATTTTGATACGGTGCTACATGTACTTTTTCTGCAAGTGGGAGACCGCTAATGTTCTAGGGTCGGCCCAGACTTCATCAGGAGTGTGACGAGTGAAATAGTAAGACAGCAAGGAAGGATCCTTGTTCATCGGTGCAGTGTCGGTCAGGCAGTGGTACTGCGCTTGATCAGCCCGTGATTGGTTCTCTGTGGGAAGAGGGAACTTTGGAGAGGCAGCAGACCTTGGAGTTCCGGTCCACTGGAGGAGCCTGGGTGAGTCGCTACTACGACTGGACAACCGCACGAGCTATCGTCCGCCTCCATGATGAAGAATCCTCATCTGCATAGCTGATCTTGTACATAGTCTCTTCTAGTCTGGCTTTCAGCCATCCTTCTCTGTGTTGTGGTTGACTTAGTTCAGAACTAAATTTTGTTCTCTTAGCTATGACTTTGTGCAGTGATATGACTGATGTCTTGTCCGAGCACCCTTGGGGTAGGGAACCCTAGGTGAGGGAGGGGAGGTCCAGCTGTCCCGGCTTGTGTGGGGCCTGGTAGATGTAGAGTGCTATTGAGGTGGTTGGAGCAAAGGCTGGGGATAATATCTATCGTGGCAAACCAGTCCAAGCCCCGGCGGTCTTGTCACAATACATCATCGACAGAAATAGATGGAGGTTTGATGCAAGAAAAGAACCACCTGATACGGGGTCGGTACACAAATAGCTTGTGTCTTTTTGAGGATGGTAATAGACCTGCAGATACACAGATATGATGTTTCCTATGATGTATTATTATTATGTGATGTATTAGTTCATGCATTGGTACACAAGATAGAAAGTTGGTTGTATTGATGTGTGGGGAATAGGGGAGTGGACTATGAGCATTTGATGTATTATTGAGTGTGGTAGCTAGAGTAAGTGGGATTCATACTTACGACTACCCAGGCAATATGTCTGGGTCACATATTTGAGAAGTATTGGTCTCCCAACATTTGAAAACGATGTTTTCTTTTAAGGGGGGGGGGGATAATGACATATGCCTGGGTCATTGACATTGAGATGAGTGACCTGTGTAGCGGGACTACGAGGAAAACAATCAACCCTGAGAAATAATGGGGCGGGTGTGAGTGGATACCCCTAGGGTGGATGGGGCGAAAGACAGTTGAGTGTTGTGAGAAGTCAGGAGACTTGAAAAGTTAGTGAGAGAAGAGACCGACTGCGGGTAAGGTCGTTTAAGAGAGTTGAGTTTTAGACACCGAACGAGTCGATAGTCGACGGAGAACTGTGTTGTGTGATTCTCCGAGCTGTGAATGCAGGCCTAAAACCCAGAGTGGGTTGCATAGTGAGCAGAGGCTCGGACCCAGTGGGTGGGTCGTATTGTGTGAGATCCAGCCGTGGATAGTAGCTGGATTGCCTGTCTTATGAATTGGAGATTGAGCAGGCCGTGAGAAGACAGTGATGTGTGCGTGTTGATATTGTGAGGAGGATATTTATATTCTATGGATTATATTGTTTCTGGATATAGAGTTGTGTTCCGTTTGTCCGTGTTCTTTCTGTATTAAAGGATTATGTGCGCCAACTCAATCTTGTTTACTGACTGATGGATGTGTATTACTGGGGTGAGTTGCATTGTGAGACAGTTAGATAGCTCAATTGACACACCAAGAGCATCGTTACCTAGACAACGACCATCGCACGCACTTATCATATAGAACGTCGTGTGATAATGACCAATAAAAAGATATCAATTGAAACGAGAAAAAGAGTGTTGTAGTGCTGCATAGAACCTATACTTTTATATGGATGTGAAGCATGGACAATAAGCAGTCAAGCTGAAAAACATCTGATGGCTGTGGAAATGTGGTTTCTGAGACAAATGGAAAGAATACCATGGACAGACAGAAAAACCAACGAGCAAGTCCTTCAAGAAACAAATGAAGATCTTAAACTGATTAGAGACATTAGGCGTAGACAGTCAACAATGTTTGGACATGTTATGAGAATAAATGACACCAGGAGCTGACGGTATCTCCAATGAAATGATCAGGAACCTAGGAACAGAGACCAAAGCAAAGCTGTTGCAGATCTTCAATAACAGTTGGACCTTAGGCAGTTTTCCACAAGCCTGGAGAGAAGCAATCATGATACCCTTCCTAAAATCAGGGAAAGATAGTTCCATTGCCTCTAGCTACAGACCACTTAGCCTCACCAGCTGTCTCTGCAAAACACTTGAGCGAATCATCAATCACAGACTGCAGTGGTTCATTGAAAGTAAAAACATCCTTGTGCCACAGCAGGCTGGCTTTAGGCAGTGCTACTCTACGGAAGATCAGACAACCTACCTCTCTCAAGAAATTGAGGATGCATTCCAAGAGAAGAAGCTGGTGCTTGCGGCATGGATAGATTTGAAGAAAGCCTTTGACAAAGTCTGGAAAGAAGGTCTGATGAATAAACTGAGAAAATGCAAAGTCAATGGAAGGATGTACAAATGGGTGAAAGCATACTTGCACAACAGAAGAGCCCGAGTACAGATAGACGGACTAAAGAGCAAGAAAGTACTACTGCGTAACGGTGTTCCCCAGGGCGGAGTCTTGTCCCTCACACTTTTTCTAATCTTCATCAATGATCTCGTAGATAATCTACCGCATGGAATTAAAGCAGCAATGTACGCCGATGACCTGGCTCTATGGAGCACAAATGAACATGCATCAGTGGCCAACAGATTACTACAAAGAGCTATAGATACATTTGTTGCATGGGCAAATAGATGGTGTGTCAGCATAAACACTGACAAGTGCAGCACCACCCTATTTACCATCTCTCCAAAACAAAAGGCAGTGACCATCCAGATAAATGGAACACCCCTAAGAGAAGATAAAGAACCAACATTTAATGGCAGGCTGATATGGAGAAAGCACATCAACAAAGCAAGCAGCAAAAGCAAGAAGGAAAATAGCCATCCTGAGAAAGCTAAGTGGAACCACATGGGGAGCCAGTGGAATAATACTTAGCAAAGTTTATCAACAGAGCATATGACCACACCTGGAATACGGGTCAACTGCGTGGTGTTCGGCATAAAAAACCACACTACAAGAGCTGGACAAAGTGCAAAATCAAGCACTTAGAGTCACCACAGGAGGGATGAGATCAACCCCTATAGTGGAAATGGAGAGGATGGGGAGGACACAAGCACTGAGTGAGCGCAGAGATACGAAAACGCTAATACAAGCAGAAAAGTTCCTCAGCTTGCCAGGCCACCCTATGAAGAACAGATTTCTTCTTCTTCTTCTTTTCGTTCATCCGGAGTGTTTTTTCAGATGTGATTGCGGTGTGCGTTAGGCACCCTTGGGTTGAAAACCCTTAGGTCACACATCCGGCTTTCGCGTGCATTTTTGACCAGGTTAGCAATCCTGGGAGACTCTCACTTTTGTGGTACCGTCCACATCCCAGCTGGTCAAGTTCGAACAGTCGAGGACTTCGGTCATCCCTCAAGAGAAGGAAGGCACAGTCCATAGCATTTTCCGCCATCCTAGGTTGCTGCCATAGTTGCAGGGCCGACACATAGCGCCCTGATACTGGGCTCACCGAGGGAATGGTCACGTCATGCTCATACCTGCTTTAATTCCTCACTTCAATATATTGGGCTTTTCGTTCGCCCCGGGCCGTTCCCGCACAAACCAGACAGGTCTGCAGAAGGTATTCACTCAGCGAGTTTTCGCACATGTGCTTGTCTTTGCGCCCGTCAGAGCTGTTCCAGGCACGACAGACATTCGGAAAACTACGTAGTCAGAGCTGTTCCGAACAAGAGCGGCATTCGGAAACTAGGTAGTCAGAGCTGTTCCTAGCACGGGAGACATTCGGACGAGACATTTCACTCGGACGTAAATGCGTAGTGTCAATTTTTAGTTTGCCACCCGTAGGACGACACTTCCGACTTCCGGCGGGCATTTTTTAGTGAGGTTAGCCTTCCTCTGGTTTCTAGACACGTTAGACTGTTGTAATGTCACCCACATCTCAGCTGGTCAAGATAGAACGATCAACGATATCGTGGTCTGCCCTCAAGGGAAGGCAGGGGTAATGCCATGGGCATTATCTCGCTATCCAAGGAGGCTTCCATAATTGCAGAGCCGGCACATATTGCTCTGAGACTGGGCTCACCCAAGGAGTTTCCACGTCCTGCTCATGGCTGCTTTAGTTCCTCACTTCCATGTGTTGGGCATCCCACTTGCCACTGATCGCTCAATCACACACCAGGAGCGGTCAGACTGCGAGTGACATCCACTCGGTAAGCTTTTGCTTGTGACTTCAGACCACGCAATAGGTTCGCTCGCCGTGCGTTCCATTTCGCGTTGATGAGACATTCTTCCACTTTTGTCTACACTCTCTATGAGTTAGATACAGACAGTTTCCGTAACTCTTCGACTGGGGCACTTTTCTGACTTTTTTGTACTCGCTCACGAGGTAGGCTACATGTGCTGCCGGCTCAGCACCTTACCTTCGTGCAGCAGTGAAAGGGAAACGGCCAGGCCCCTTCATCCGGGAATCTCTCATATCCCCCAGCTGAGAGCCTTCGAACATGTATCAGACCTGAGCATGTAGCTTGCTCAGTATCATGTTTCTATTTTCCGGTAGACGGGTATCGGCCTGGCTCTCAGATCCGAGGGTTTGTGGCTTAGAGGCGTTCAGCCACAGCCCTCGACAGGGAGCCTTAAGAGTTTTGTCCGGACCAAAAACGTCTGCCTTCGTGCACCTTTTAAACTTTTGACTGTTATCCCCAGTCTATACCTGCAGAGCAGCAGGTTGTGTCTCTCTTAGTCTGGTCCCTATCCCATAAGCTGTCCGATATGTAGTTTTTCATCCATCGGCAAGCAAATGGGGTCGATGGGACACGCAAGCTCCCCCACCACGTCAAGGTGGAGACACATCGGGGGAGCCATCGACATTTGATAGGGCAGACATTTGAAAGATGCGTCGCCGGCACGTAAGGCCATGCGATCAGCACAAAGTTATCCAGAGTCACCAGTGGGAACGCCGATTGGTTTTGAACTAATAAAAGCGCTCTTTCCGCGAGGGTCGGAGCTTGGTAAGCATGTATTAGCTCTAGAATTGCCACAGTTATCCAAGTAGGATCGTGTCATCTAAGGAACCTCGACTGATTTAATGAGCCATTCGCGGTTTCACCGTGAGACAGTGTGAACTTAGACATGCATGGCTTAATCTTTGAGACAAGCATATGACTACTGGCAGGATCAACCAGATATCTATCGGACAGACGGACTATTCACGCACACGCAAGCCAAGAGTAGCATCGCTAAAGCGCGCCCTCCCGGTACAAGGTGATACATGCAAAACCACTGGACGCCTACCGACGAGCTTTCAAGCTACGCCACAAATAACCCAAAAAAACACAAAACGCCTTTCTCTCTCTATCTTGCGTCCGTCCAAGTCCGTGTCCCAGAGCTGTCTGCCGCTAGTTCGCCACTGGCCTCCCACCTCAGGTGGCTTCACGAGGCATGCGTGCGGTTAGCGTCGTCCAGGCCTGACCGCTGGTCGTTCGTCAGCCAGCAATCTTGCAGGCCGGTTACTACCACTCGCCTGGCGGCGTAACGAAGTTGCTGCCTCCCTGCTGGGAGCTAAGTCGCCTGGCGGGCGTAACGATGTCACTGCATCATCGTACCCTTTTGGGACTCTGACACTGGGCAACAGGTCCCTTCGGGGTCCTGGCTAAAGTCAGTAGGATCGCCGATTCCTCCGAAGTCGGAGAGTGTCTGCCTGTACGGCGAGGAACCACCAGTCTGCACACCAATAAGCCAGACATGGGACAATGGATACTCACGCAAAACCTCAGGTCCTGTATGACATCACACTGATGTTGGACAACAGGATGCCTTCATCCGACATACAAGACTTCGTGTTGGAGCTCAAGCCAACGAACACAAGCAAGCAAGCAAACTACAACTACTACCACTACCACCACTGCTGCTACTACTACTACTACTACTACTACTACTACTACTACTACTACTACTACTACTACTACTACTACTACTACTACTACTACTACTACTACTACTACTACTACTACTGCTGTTTTCTTTTCCCAACTTCCAATGACAAAGACTTATTGCATAAAATGTTCTTAATTTGATAGAACACAGTTTTTGCTCTTATTCTGGTCTTTATCTCTGTAATATATCTTCCAAGTGATGTTATCCGTGTGCCTAGATATTTGTGTGATTTACCTGTACTCGTACGATGATATTTGTGTGATTTACCTGTACTCGTACGGTGATATTTGTGTGATTTACCTGTACTCGTACGATGTACGAGCCGGCTGCGTGACGGAGGGGTTACGGACGCAGTTGTTAATCCCACATACCACTTTCAAAACACAGCTATGTTGGTTTTTTATGAAATGGTATGGGTGCTGGTCGTTCAAAAAGCAATGGCAAACTGCTGAACGTAAAACTTTGCCCAGGAATCACAAACAGCCGAAAAATGCCTGGGGTTGACTGCTACGTCCGTAAAGGATATGCAACTAACTTTAACTTTACCTGATGTTATATTAGATCAGTGTCATTTGTCAAGACGGTCTCCTGCTCTACAGAATGAAGGACTCCACCGGCTGGCACATGCTGTGGAAGAGTCAGCACATGGACGCCCAGGTGGAGAGGATAGCTTTGAGTGCCAAGGTGATCAGCTCCAACCAAGAATACTCCAACAACAAGATGGTGGCTGCATCTTCTGGGTCCACTGTTTTTCTATGGGTAGTCAGTGATGAAGGAGAAAGTAGGCAAATAGGTTGGTATTGACTGAATGTGTCATTTCCTAATATGATCCAATGTGACTGTATATATTTACTTAGCGTTTCCTGTCCTTTTTCTTTGCTATCCTTCAGAAGTAGCATCTGGTAACTCATACAAGTTGTCTTGTACTTCTACCCTAGGATGTAGAGGGAAATAAGATCTTGTTTTATAACTCTATCCTAGGATGTAGACGGAAATAAGATCTTGTTTTATAACTCTACCCTAGGATGTAGAGGGAAATAAGATCTTGTTTTATAACTCTATCCTAGGATGTAGAGGGAAATAAGATCTTGTACTTCCACCCTAGGATTTTGAGGGAAATAAGATCTTGTTTTATAACTCTATCCTAGAATGTAGAGGGAAATACGATCTTGTTTTATAACTCTATCCTAGGATGTAGAGGGAAATAAGATCTTGTAATCTTGTACTTCTACTTTGGGATGTAGAGGGAAATAAGATCTTGTTTTATAACTCTACCCTAGGATGTAGAGGGAAATAAGATCTTGTACTTCCACCCTAGGATTTTGAGGGAAATAAGATCTTGTTTTATAACTCTATCCTAGAATGTAGAGGGAAATACGATCTTGTTTTATAACTCTATCCTAGAATGTAGAGGGAAATAAGATCTTGTCTTATAACTCTATCCTAGGATGTAGAGGGAAATAAGATCTTGTTTTATAATTCTATCCTAGGATGTAGAGGGAAATAAGATCTTGTAATCTTGTACTTCTACTCATTGATGTAGAGAGAAATCAGAAGTCTTGTTCTTCTACCTAAGATGTAGAGAGAAATCAGAAGTCTTGTTCTTTTACCTAATGATGTAGAGAGAAATCAGAAGTCTTGTTCTTCTATCTAGGATGTAGAGAGAAATCAGTAGTCTTGTTCTTCTACCTAAGATGTAGAGAGAAATCAGAAGTCTTGTTCTTCTACCTATGATGTAGAGAGAAATCAGAAGTCTTGTTCTTCTACCTAAGATGTAGAGAGAAATAAGACATCTTGTTTTTCTACCTAAGATGTAGAGAGAAATCAGAAGTCTTGTTCTTCTACCTAAGATGTAGAGAGAAATCAGAAGTCTTGTTCTTCTACCTAAGATGTAGAGAGAAATCAGAAGTCTTGTTCTTCTACCTAAGATGTAGAGAGAAATCAGAAGTCTTGTTCTTCTACCTAGGATGTAGAGAGAAATCAGAAGTCTTGTTCTTCTACCTAAGATGTAGAGAGAAATCAGAAGTCTTGTTCTTCTACCTAAGATGTAGAGAGAAATAAGACATCTTGTTCTTCTACCTAAGATGTAGAGAGAAATAAGACATCTTGTTCTTCTACCTAAGATGTAGAGAGAAATCAGAAGTCTTGTTCTTCTACCTAAGATGTAGAGGGAAATCAGAAGTCTTGTTCTTCTACCTAAGATGTAGAGAGAAATAAGACATCTTGTTCTTCTACCTAAGATGTAGAGGGAAATCAGAAGTCTTGTTCTTCTACCTAGGATGTAGAGGGAAATAAGAAGTCTTGTTCTTCTACCTAAGATGTACAGGGACATTAAGGCATATGGGCCCCCCCCCCCCCCCCCCCCCCCCCCCCCCAAACTCATCCTATCTCAGGCAGCTTCGTCCATGCCCTCCCTATATTATTCATGTCTGTCTCTACTTCTCTTCTCCGTGTGTGTTTAGCTCTTCCTCTATTTCTTTTGCAAACCCTGTGAATTCCAGACAAAGGCCTTTCTAGTTCTACTAATCTCAGATTTTCTGAACGTATGTCCCATCTGTGCCAGCGTCTTTCCTTCATCTCTTGGTTCTCTGGTATTTGTCTAGTTCTCTCCAGTTCTCTGGTATTTGTCTAGTTCTCTCCAGTTCTCTGGTATTTGTCTAGTTCTCTCCATGAGCTCCACTTTGGTGACTCTCTTCATCAAGACTAAGCTGTGCAAATCATGGCTGAGATTTGTTAACCTTGCTGCCTTTCTGTATGTCTGATGAGTGGTTGCCAAAGAAATTCTTGTATAGTAAACTTGATTCATGCATACAAGTACTGAAAATAAAAGAGATACGGAGACACCCTGGAAGCCTCAATGAAGAACTGTCACATCATCTTCATTGTCTTCATTATCATGTGCCCTGCCAGATAGGCATGGGCGCTCATGTCTTTCACAGATCTCAGTCCTTGGTGTTCTGGATCAATTCTTCTGCTGATATTCCTACGTGCCACCATCTTAGACCACCAGGCATTTCTTTTTGTGCTCCTTCTGCCTCTTTTACTGTTGATCTTTCCAGTTATCATGGTGCTATCCAGTGCTTCTGCTCTCATTGTATGACCAAAGAGTGGTATCAACATTGATCATTGGTAGAATAGTGCTGCCGATAATTTTTTCTGGCATATTTGTCATTAAATTGTGAATGTTGCTTGACGTTATTGTTAGCTTATGTTATCATCAGTGATGTCTGTATCTTGCAGGTGTGTTTGACCTGCACGTGTCTGTGGACAACTTGTTCTTCATTGGGAATCAGTTGGTTGCCCTGAGCCGCACTGGGAGAGTGGGAGTCTGGCATTCCATGACACAGCATTGGCAGGTAGTGTTAGCATCTGTGGCATAGTCAGTCAGCATGTGTGGCATAGTCAGTCAGCATCTGTGGCATAGTCAGTCAGCATCTGTGGCATAGTCAGTCAGCATCTGTGGCATAGTCAGTCAGCATCTGTGGCATAGTCAGTCAGCATGTGTGGCATAGTCAGTCAGCATCTGTGACATAGTCAGTCAGCATGTGTGACATAGTCAGTCAGCATGTGTGGCATAGTCAGTCAGCATGTGTGACATAGTCAGTCAGCATCTGTGGCATAGTCAGTCAGCATGTGTGGCATAGTCAGTCAGCATGTGTGACATAGTCAGTCAGCATGTGTGACATAGTCAGTCAGCATGTGTGACATAGTCAGTCAGCATGTGTGACATAGTCAGTCAGCATGTGTGACATAGTCAGTCAGCATGTGTGACATAGTCAGTCAGCATGTGTGACATAGTCAGTCAGCATGTGTGACATAGTCAGTCAGCATGTGTGACATAGTCAGTCAGCATGTGTGGACATAGTCAGTCAGCATGTGTGACATAGTCAGTCAGCATGTGTGACATAGTCAGTCAGCATGTGTGACATAGTCAGTCAGCATGTGTGACATAGTCAGTCAGCATGTGTGACATAGTCAGTCAGCATGTGTGACATAGTCAGTCAGCATGTGTGACATAGTCAGTCAGCATGTGTGACATAGTCAGTCAGCATGTGTGACATAGTCAGTCAGCATGTGTGACATAGTCAGTCAGCATGTGTGACATAGTCAGTCAGCATGTGTGACATAGTCAGTCAGCATGTGTGACATAGTCAGTCAGCATGTGTGACATAGTCAGTCAGCATGTGTGACATAGTCAGTCAGCATGTGTGACATAGTCAGTCAGCATGTGTGACATAGTCAGTCAGCATCTGTGGCATAGTCAGTCAGCATCTGTGGCATAGTCAGTCAGCATCTGTGGCATAGTCAGTCAGCATGTGTGACATAGTCAGTCAGCATGTGTGGCATAGTCAGTCAGCATGTGTGGCATAGTCAGTCAGCATGTGTGACATAGTCAGTCAGCATGTGTGGCATAGTCAGTCAGCATGTGTGACATAGTCAGTCAGCATGTGTGCATAGTCAGTCAGCATGCTGTGGCATAGTCAGTCAGCATCTGTGGCATAGTCAGTCAGCATGTGTGACATAGTCAGTCAGCATGTGTGACATAGTCAGTCAGCATGTGTGGCATAGTCAGTCAGCATGTGTGGCATAGTCAGTCAGCATGTGTGACATAGTCAGTCAGCATGTGTGACATAGTCAGTCAGCATGTGTGACATAGTCAGTCAGCATGTGTGACATAGTCAGTCAGCATGTGTGACATAGTCAGTCAGCATGTGTGGCATAGTCAGTCAGCATGTGTGACATAGTCAGTCAGCATGTGTGACATAGTCAGTCAGCATGTGTGACATAGTCAGTCAGCATGTGTGACATAGTCAGTCAGCATGTGTGGACATAGTCAGTCAGCATGTGTGACATAGTCAGTCAGCATGTGTGGACATAGTCAGTCAGCATGTGTGACATAGTCAGTCAGCATGTGTGACATAGTCAGTCAGCATGTGTGGCATAGTCAGTCAGCATGTGTGACATAGTCAGTCAGCATGTGTGACATAGTCAGTCAGCATGTGTGACATAGTCAGTCAGCATGTGTGACATAGTCAGTCAGCATGTGTGACATAGTCAGTCAGCATGTGTGGCATAGTCAGTCAGCATGTGTGGCATAGTCAGTCAGCATCTGTGACATAGTCAGTCAGCATGTGTGGCATAGTCAGTCAGCATGTGTGACATAGTCAGTCAGCATGTGTGACATAGTCAGTCAGCATGTGTGACATAGTCAGTCAGCATGTGTGACATAGTCAGTCAGCATGTGTGCATAGTCAGTCAGCATGTGTGACATAGTCAGTCAGCATGTGTGACATAGTCAGTCAGCATGTGTGGCATAGTCAGTCAGCATGTGTGACATAGTCAGTCAGCATGTGTGACATAGTCAGTCAGCATGTGTGACATAGTCAGTCAGCATGTGTGGCATAGTCAGTCAGCATGTGTGACATAGTCAGTCAGCATGTGTGACATAGTCAGTCAGCATGTGTGACATAGTCAGTCAGCATGTGTGACATAGTCAGTCAGCATGTGTGACATAGTCAGTCAGCATGTGTGACATAGTCAGTCAACATCTGTGGCATAGTCAGTCAGCATGTGTGGCATAGTCAGTCAGCATGTGTGACATAGTCAGTCAACATCTGTGGCATAGTCAGTCAACATGTGTGGCATAGTCAGTCAGCATCTGTGGCATAGTCAGTCAGCATGTGTGACATAGTCAGTCAACATCTGTGACATAGTCAGTCAACATCTGTGACATAGTCAGTCAGCATCTGTGGCATAGTCAGTCAGCATCTGTGGCATAGTCAGTCAATATCTGTGGCATAGTCAGTCAACATCTGTGGCATAGTCAGTCAGCATCTGTGGCATAGTCAGTCAGCATCTGTGGCATAGTCAGTCAGCATGTGTGGCATAGTCAGTCAGCATGTGTGGCATAGTCAGTCAGTATCTGTGGTATAGTTGGTCAACAGGTATATACTCTCTTTACTGCACTCAGACATCTGTAAGCTCTATCTTCTATAGTAGCGGTGGACATTGTCTATGCCGATTGTTCATGACACGGTACTTACAGGTACAGCTAGCCTATATAGTATACTCTGTCAGAACCTGTTACTGACAAGCTTCACTTTACTCCAGACAAACGTATTGGTCCTCAGTCTTCCTTAGTCGTGGCATTATCTAACTGAGAGTTTCTTATCCTTCTTTCACAGTACAGGTTTCTAAACTTGCAAACATGTAATCTTGTCCATGTATTTGGCTTGAATATATTATCATTAACTTCTAAATAAAATTAAATATTTATGAATGAGTATGGTAATGTACTGGAATGATTTGTGGGAAGAGAGATTGAGAAAGACAACGATGGATAATTCTTGACAGTCTTGTGAAATGGCACGGAAGGGAGTCAGCGCATGAAATGATAGATGCCGTTGGAGATTGCGAGATGTGGAGGAGCATGATCGCCCACGCCAGTTGGCTAGGCACTTGATGGTTATGGTGGTAACAGTGGCTAATACACTCACTTACCAACAGAGAGTTAGAGTTTGGCCCCTAGTATAGGCAAGAATTTTTGTCAAAGTTGTGCAGCTCTTGAGTTGACCCGGTCTTGTAAAATCATCACCATCATCATGTGCCTTGCCAGCTGGCCTAGGCGTTCATGTCTCTACACAGATTTCAGTCCTTGGTGCTCTGGATCAACTCTGCTGTTGATATAACTCCATGCCTCCGTAAAACCACCACCAAGGTGTAAACCCTGTCATTAAAAGGCTGTCTGGGGCTGCTTTGTGGTGAAGGCGTTAGAGACGGTGATTTGGCAGCAGACCGCCTTGCATTGGTTTTCATTGCCGGTTCAGAAAGCAATGGCAAACTGCTGAACATAACCTTGCCAAGAAATCACAAACAGCTAAAAAATTCTGGGGTTGATTGCAACATCCTATAAAGGATATGAAACTAACTTTTAACTTTAAATAGGACCTCAGATAGTCATAGACTTTCAAACTCTCCAGACAGTTGCCAGTTGTCTGGACCCCTAGGCAGCATTGTGCTTTCTGAAAAGCCTGTCATCATAAGATGGTCACGGGGGAGTCATGGCTGAGAAGTTACAGTGTCTGCCTCAAGTTAAGAAGGTACCAGGTTCAATCCCAGCATACAGCTGGCTATTTGCCCAGGTACTGTTGGTATCTCATGCGATTTCCCCTGATCTCTTGGGTAGTGAGGTTGAATTACTATACTTCTCAGATAAGGGTAAACAAACAGAACCTGTGTACAAGTTGTGATTATTATAATCCCATTGCTGCTGGAAATCTCAGAGTGTAGGCTGTAAGGTCAATGCCCTTGAACAATTGTAAGGTGAGAAAACCACGGGTAGACAGTCCAATACCTTGGATGGAATCTATCTAGAGGGAGCAAATTGTACACATGATGCCAAAGTCAGACACACTGGCCTGTGAGGTTCATAATTAGATGTGATGCATTCCCCTCCAAAGTAAAGAAGAAGAAGATAAGTCTTGTCCGATGACCCAGATAGTTATCACATGTCTCAACTATGAAATAGTTGTCACATGTCTGATCCCTAAGATAGTTATGACATGTCTCAACCTCAAGATAGTTATCACATGTCAGAATGCTGAGATAGTTACCACATATCAGAACTTTGAGATAGTTACCACATGTCTCAACCCTGAGATAATTATCACATGTCTCAGCCCCGAGATAGTTATAACATGTCTGAACCCTGAGATAGTTACTCATGTCTCAACCCTGAGATAGTTATCTCAAGTCTGAACCCTGAAATAGTTACCACATGTCTCAACTCTGAGATAGTTACCACATGTCTCAACTCCAAAATTGTTATCACATGTCTCAGCTCTGAGATAGTTACCACATGTCTCAACCCTGAGATAGTTATCACATGTCTCAACCCTGAGATAGTTTTAGCATGTTTCAACCCTGAGATAGTTATCACATGTCTCAACCCTGAGATAGTTATCACATGTCTCAACCCTGAGGTAGTTATCAGCTGTTTAAACCTCTAAACACCTATCTAAAAAGACAGTCAAAAGACTGGCTGAACCTCTAGATTTATAACAAGCGTTTCAAATCCTGAGATAATTAAACACCTGTCTGATCTTAGCTAGAGTTTAAACTCCCAGACAGGAGTCAGGTTATGTGTTTAACTCATGTAGACATATGTCATGAAGAATGTGAAATAACATTGGTTAATTGTATTTTGTGTGGCTTTAGATCCAGGATGTGGTTCCCATCACAAGCTACGACATGGCAGGGTCTTTTCTACTGCTGGGCTGCCAGGATGGCTCCATATATTACATAGGTACTTGCTTTTGTTCTTCACACGGGCGTATGTACACCAGTGCACATACGTAGACAGATAACTGCAGATGGAGGGGGATAGCTCTTAGTGATACATACACAACACAGAGCAACTGACACAACACAGAGCAACTGACACAACACAGAGAGCAACTGACACAACAGAGCAGCTGACAACACAGAGCAACTGACACAACACAGAGAGCAACTGACACAACACAGAGAGCAACTGACAACACACGAGAGCAACTGACACAACACAGAGCAACTGACACAACACAGAGAGCAACTGACAACACAGAGAGCAACTGACACAACACAGAGAGCAACTGACAACACACAGAGAGCAACTGACAACACAGAGAGCAACTGAAAACACAACAGAGCAACTGACACAACACAGAGAGCAACTGACACAACACAGAGAGCAACTGACAACACACAGAGAGCAACTGACAACACAGAGAGCAACTGACACAACAGAGCAACTGACACAACAGAGAGAGCAACTGACACAACACAGAGAGCAACTGACACAACAGAGAGAGCAACTGACAACACAGAGAGCAACTGACACAACACAGGAGCAACTGACACAACAGAGAGAGCAACTGACACAAAAGAGAGCAACTGACACAACCGAGAGCAACTGAAAACAACACAGAGACAACTGACAACACAGAAGCAAATTACACAACAGAGAGAGCAACTGACAACACAGAGAGCAACTGACACAACACAGAGCAACTGACACAACACAGAGAGCAACTGACAACACAGAGCAACTGACACAACACAGAGAGCAACTGACACAACACAGAGCAACTTACACCACAGAGAGCAACTGACACAACACAGAGAGCAACTGACACAACACAGAGCAACTGACAACACAGAGAGCAACTGACACAACACAGAGCAACTGACACAACACAGAGAGCAACTGACACAACACAGAGCAACTGACACAACACAGAGAGCAACTTACACCACAGAGAGCAACTGACACACCACAGAGAGCAACTGACACAACACAGAGCAACTGACAACACAGAGAGCAACTGACACAACACAGAGCAACTGACACAACACAGAGAGCAACTGACACAACACAGAGCAACTGACACAACACAGAGCAACTGACACAACACAAAATCAAATGACACAACACAGAGCAACTGACAACACAGAGAGCAAATGACACAACACAGAGCAACTGACACAACACAGAGAGCAACTGACAACACAGAGAGCAACTGACACAACAAGAGAGCAACTGAAACACCCCAGAGAGCAACTGACAACACAGAGAGCAACTGACACAACAGAGCAACTGACACAACAAGAGAGCAACTGACACAACACAGAGAGCAACTGACACAAAAGAGAGAGCAACTGACACACAGAGAGCAACTTACACAACACAGAGCAAATGACAACAAGAGAGCAACTGACACAACAGAGCAACTGACACCAAAACAGAGAGCAAATGACAACACAAAAGCAACTGCACAACAGGCCTGAAAAACACAGAGAGCAAATGACAACACAGAGAGCAACTGACACAACAGAGCAACTGACACAACACAGAGCAACTGACACAACACAGAGAGCAACTGACAACACAGAGAGTCAACTGACCAACAGAGCAACTGACACAACCCCAAAAGGGAAAATGACACAACACAGAGCAACTGACAACACAGAGAGCAACTGACACAACAGAGCAACCCGACACAACACAGAGAGCAACTGACAAAACAGAGAGCAACTGACACAACGAGCAACTGACACAACACAGAGCAACTGACACCCCCCGAGAGCAACTGACAACACAGAGAGCAACTGACACAACAGAGCAACTGACACAACACAGAGAGCAACTGACAACACAGAGAGCAACTGACACCAGACAACTGACACAACACAGAGCAACTGACACAACACAGAGAGCCTGACAACACAAAAGCAACTGACACAACAGAGCAACTGACACAACAAGAGAGCAACTGACAACACAGAGAGCAACTGACACAACAGAGCAAATGACCAACCAGAGAACAACTGCCCAAAAAGAGAGCAAATGAAAAAAACAACAGAGCAACTGACACAACACAGAGAGCAACTGACAACACAGAGAGCAACTGACACAACAGAGAGACAACTGACACAACAGAGAGAGCAACTGACACAACACAGAGAGCAACTGACACAACACAGAGAGCAACTGACAACACAGAAGCAACTGACACAACACAGAGAGCAACTGACACAACACGAGAGCAAATGACAAAAACACAGAGGCAACTGGACAACACAAGAGCAACTGACACAACACAGAGAGCAACTGACACACACAGAGAGCAACTGACACAACACAGAGCAACTGACACAACACAGAGAGCAAATGACAACACAGAGCAACTGACCCCAAAACAGAGAGCAAATGACACAACACAGAGAGCAACTGACACAACACAGAGCAACTGACACAACACAGAGCAACTGACACAACACAGAGCAACTGACACAACACAGAGCAACTGACACAAAACAGAGAGCAACTGACAACACAGAGACAACTGACACAAAACAGAGAGCAACTGACACAACACAGAGAGCAACTGACACAAAAAGAGCAACTGACAACACAGAGCAACTGACACACACGAGGCAACTGACACAACACAGAGAGCAACTGAACAACACAGAGCACTGACACAACACAGAGCAACTTACACAACACAGAGCAACTGACACAAAAACCCCGAGCAACTGACACAACACAGAGAGCAAATGACAACCAGAGAGCAACTGACAACACCCGAGCAACTGACACAACACAGAGAGCAACTGACACAACAGAGCAACTGACACAACACAGAGAGCAACTGACAACACAGAGAGCAACTGACACAACAGAGCAACTGACACAACACAGAGAGCAACTGACAACACAGAGAGCAACTGACACAACAGAGCAACTGACACAACACAGAGAGCAACTGACCAACACAGAGAGCAACTGACACAACACAGAGCAACTGACACAATACAGAGAGCAACTGACAACACAGAGAGCAACTGACACAACACAGAGCAACTGACACAACACAGAGAGCAACTGACAACACAGAGAGCAACTGACAACACAGAGCAACTGACACAACACAGAGAGCAACTGACACAACACAGAGAGCAACTGACACAACACAGAGCAACTGACACAACACAGAGAGCAACTGACACAACACAGAGAGCAACTGACACAACACAGAGAGCAACTGACACAACACAGAGAGCAACTGACACAACACAGAGAGCAACTGACACAACACAGAGCAACTGACACAACACAGAGAGCAACTGACACAACACAGAGAGCAACTGACACAACACAGAGAGCAACTTACACAACACAGAGAGCAACTGACAACACAGAGAGCAACTGACACAACACAGAGAGCAACTGACACAACACAGAGAGCAACTGACACAACACAGAGCAACTGACACAACACAGAGAGCAACTGACACAACACAGAGCAACTGACACAACACAGAGAGCAACTGACACAACACAGAGAGCAACTGACACAACACAGAGAGCAACTGACACAACACAGAGAGCAACTGACACAACACAGAGAGCAACTGACACAACACAGAGCAACTGACACAACACAGAGAGCAACTGACACAACACAGAGCAACTGACACAACACAGAGAGCAACTGACACAACACAGAGCAACTGACACAACACAGAGAAATAGGCAGAAAGCAGAGAAACAAATACAACACAGAGCAACTGACACAACACAGAGAGCAACTGACACAACACAGAGAGCAACTGACACAACACAGAGAGCAACTGACACAACACACAGAGCAACTGACACAACACAGAGCAACTGACACAACACAGAGAGCAACTGACAACACAGAGAGCAACTGACACAACACAGAGCAACTGACACAACACAGAGAGCAACTGACAACACAGAGAGCAACTGACACAACACAGAGAGCAACTTACACAACACAGAGCAACTGACACAACACAGAGCAACTGACACAACACAGAGCAACTGACACAACACAGAGCAACTGACACAACACAGAGAAATAGGCAGAAAGCAGAGAAACAAATACAACACGCAGAAACAGAAAATCTTTTTAAGAAATACATTACCAGCAGTAATCTCTTCATCTCTCTCTCTCTCTCTCTCTCTCTCTCTCTCTCTCTCTCTCTCTCTCTCTCTCTCTCTCTCTCTCTCTCTCTCTCTCTCTCTCTCTCTCTCTCTCTCTCTCTCTCTCTCTCATACACACATATACACACACATACGCGAGAGAGAGACAGAGAGAGAGCGAGAGGCATTATTTGCCATGCTATTGCCTTAGCCTGTGTACCTTGTCTGGAGGGGACATTGAGTTCACATATTCCCTTCTTGCTGTCTGCTGTGTCTAAGATCAGATTTGTATCCACAGACATGCAGAAGTTTCCCCTGCGCATGAAGGACAACGATCTCTTGGTAACCAAGTTGTACACAGACCCAGCCTCCGACATGGTCACAGCCCTCAGTGTTTACCTGACTCCCAAGACAAGTAAGTTTGTGGGCATAGTTGTAGGATGTGTTGGTGGCACCTTGTTCCTCCTCAGTGAGCATTCTATGCCTTTGATGATAACACAAAAAGATGAATTGTCATGATGAAACAAAATTAGTTGCATGTCCTTTGCAGGAAGTTACAAATCAACCCCAGGTTGATACTCTATGCAGTTGTATGTTCAATAGCTTGCCATTGCTTTCTGAGCAAGAAGTCAATGTTTAAGTACATCTTAATGCTGGTGTAGGGGTTGAACCGCCTGCCTCGCCATCAGCTCACCGGACATTTAAGAGCGAGGGCTTTATCCTTTTGGCCACGTGGGCGTCTGTCATAATCAACCTGGCCATATTTTGGAGTTGCTGTTTAGTTTCATACATCTTGTAGTTCAGTGGTGAATAATGGGTCAGTATATCTTTCTTAGCTTGCTGTGCATAGGAAACACCTCTACAGAACAATGTTCAGCAGTGTGTTTGTTATGTCAACACACGCATAGGGTGAGGCTTAGAGACAAAGCTGAAGTTGAGAGACGAAGCTGATGTATGTGTTTCATGAGTCTGGACATTGGGCTATAGTCTGTTGGCAATGGCATACCTCAAACCTGCCGAGGAAATGTGACCAGCATGGGCCAGACCCCAGCCAGTCCGTATGTGTCGTTCTGAATCATAACCTGGTTGCATCCTAAATGTCTCTCCACAGATGTGAAGTTCTGAATCATAACCTGGTTGCATCCTAATGACTCTCCACAGATGTGAAGTTCTGAATCATAACCTGGTTGCATCCTAATGTCTCTCCACAAGATGTGAAGTTCTGAATCATAACCTGGTTGCATCCTAATGTCTCTCCACAGATGTGAAGTTCCAGAACCCATCTTGCACTCCCTGCTGGTTTCTGAGTTTATAGATGGGAAGGAGAACGATCCAGCTTGGTATAGATTACTGTTTCCCAACGTGGGGCCCACGCCCCACAGGGGGGCAAATTTGATTTTTAAGGGGGGCAATTCGAAAATGGACTAGAGTTTAAGTTAACCGAATGGCGACTCTCAGTCACTACTTGAGCTGGGTAAACGTCCAGTATAAGTAACTTCTGTCCGCCATGTTAGTAGGTGTGATTTCATTGTTAGAGTTAGAGTTTAACTACTGGTTATACTGGGCCGGCACTAAGCATTTCGCGCTATTTGTTCTGAATGGCGCTAAATGCTTAGTGCCGGCATCTCAGTTTCTGCAGTGTTTCGAGTACAGCTCAGCATTCACCGTTGGTGTTAATTTGAAATAAGTGTCCATTAAATTGTTGTAAAAGTCTCGTTGTTTAAAAAATATATATATATTATACAATGTATAAATGTAAGTGATATATAAATGGTATGTAAATTCAATTGGTAATTTAAAAAAAAAAATTAATTTCAGTTTTAGAAGCATCATTTTCCAGAAAAATTTGTCCAATGAAAAAGTATTTTTTTTGCGGTGGCATACATGTTTAAATATGCATCATTTTAGTCTACGTTTACTCCAGTTTCAGATTATAATTTTTTTAGTTTTAATTAATCTTATATTTACTTCTTTCAGCCCATAGTGAATTGCGTGGTGCAAGCAAGAAAAATATTTGTCAGTATTTGGAGGAATATTTAAAATTTGAAAAAATAAAAGCTTTCATATGCGGTGTCTGCGAAGAATTCTTGGTATTAAGTGGCAAGACAAAATCACAAATACTGAAGTATTGGAAAGATCAGGTTGTGTGACGGCTTATTCCATGCTCAGTCTTCGTAGACTTAGATGGCTAGGACATCTTAGGAGGATGGATGATGGTAGAATACCAAAGGATATCTTTTTGGTGAATTACAGATGGGTAAGAGATCTCAGGGTTGGCCTCTACTACGATACAAAGATGTGTGTAAGCGGGACATGATTGATACAGGCATTGATAATGCACATTGGGAGCAAGATGCCGCTGAACGTGTTGCATGGAGGGCAAGCATCAGAAATGGCATAAAGACAAAGGAGAAAATTATTGCAGATAAGTCACACACCGAGCGTGTGAGACGTAAGATGGTGCATGATGGTCGGAAATGACCACGTGTTCACATGCACCCACTGTGAACGAAATTTACAGCGCGAATTAGCCTTATCCGTCACATTCGCTACCGCCATGGGTAAAAGTTATTATGCCTTTTTGAAGCACAAACTATTGTCTGTCAAGACGGCAAGGTGACAATGGTTTCATACCCGCTGTCCACGATGGTCACCTTTTTGTCTTTTATGCCAACAATGCTTGACCAAGGAATCAATGAAACGAGGTCGCCATGAGGCACATTTGAAAGCGAAACATAATGCTCATATTAATTCAGATTTGAATTACTTTCAAACTTTAAAGAACAATTTTGAAAAAAGAGTAACATTAAAGTCTCTATTCACTGCTCATAATGCAACTAGCAATCGTACTCTTGAGGCTAGTTATCAAATTTATAAAATCTGGCTAAATCTGGGTAAAGTCGTACTATAGGGGGTTAGCAGCTTTCTCCGTAACCCCGAATACTCTCGTGGTTGAGGTGAGCGCACGAGAATTGGAAGTGGTTCGAGTCGCACCAGTGACTTATGAGAGTATGGAGCCAGTCGCTCAGAAAGCAATGGCAAACTACTGAGTGAAATCTTGGAAAGAAATCAACTATCAGCTGAAAGATGCTGTTGACTGTGGTGTTCTGTAAAGGATATGCAAAACATTTATTTTATTTAATAATTAAAATAATATAGAAAAATCTTTCATTAAAATTATTTTGTACTTGAATTTCAGTTCTCCATTATAAGTTTTGAAAATTTACTTGCTGTGTTTGCTCAATAATGTCCTAGTGATTTCTTCCTAAAGCCTATCATCCAAGTTTTTTTTAATGAACATTTCAATTTTTGAATATTAAAAATTATGTTATGTTGGGGTTGGGGGGGGGGAATAATAATTTTAGAAAGGCTTAGGTGGGGCACAGCACAAAAAAGGTTGGGAAACACTGGTATAGATAGTACATTGGTGCCAAATCAGGAGACAAGTCTTTGCGTCAACTTCACTTCTTCAGAGGCATGCCCTTTTAGGGTTGAAACAACCTGAATGTCGGTGCATCAGACTTCAGAATTACAGCTCAGTCTTCCAAAGGATTTACAGCCAGCCAGCCATACACATTGTCACGCCCTCCCCCAGCCACAGAACCATGTATCAAAAGGGATAAATATCAGATTCTTGGGACATGGGTTTAAAAAAGGTTCCACAAGGCCAGAGGATTGACTTCATTTCGCCAGGTTTTATGGTATGGTCTATTTCCGCAGGGTGGCTTGCTGAAAGCATTGCACAAAGCGTGAACTTCCTTGGGTTACAACACACAGACCAGTAGATGGGGAATTCTGGATTGAGTGCCTCGTGTTCATACATGAGATGTTGTGCTGGAGCTTTTCTGTGCTCTCTAACCTGGCTAGAGATATTGCTGTATTGTTTAACTTATCCATGAACTTTCTCATAGATGAGCCGTAGTGGTTAGTGCACTTACCTGCCAAGACAATGATCTAGGTTCAATCCCCAGCATAGACAGCCTAGTTTTTGTCTGGCCGGTGTATTAAAACTGTGCAACATAACTCACTTTATGATCTTGAACCGGTTCACTGCATCAGCTCAACAAACGTATTCATACAATTTTGTGTTCCTGTTAGTTGTTGGAGGAAAATGTAGCTCGACAACGAACTGGTCACCTCACTCATGTCTAGTATGTTTGAAATCACCAGCATTCACATCCTATGGAAGCATGAACTTTTTTGACCCATGGATACTCCTCAGGTTTAAGTGGTAACTGGATAGAGATAGCTTACGGGACCAGCTCGGGCACTGTCAGGGTGATAGTCCAGCATCCAGAGACTGTCGGGCACGGGCCCCAGCTGTTCCAGACATTCACAGTCCATCGCAGCCCAGTCACCAAGGTCATGCTGTCTGAGAGGCATCTAGTGTCAGGTAGGGTGTTGTGTAGGGGATCAGTGTGTAATTATGGTATGTCGTCCGCATGGATGCAGAAGTGATGCATTCATATTCATTTAACCAATTTCTCTCTCTCTCTCTCTCTCTCTCTCTCTCTCTCTCTCTCTCTCTCTCTCTCTCTCTCTCTCTCCTCTCTCTCTCTCTCTCTCTCTCTCTCTCTCTCTCTCTCACACACACACACACACACACACCCAACCCCCCCCCCCCCCCCCACACACACACACACACACACACACACACACACACACATACACACAGAGTATCTCTGGGTGGTGGATCTAATGTCTCGTTTTCTGGACAAATAGAGGTCCCCCATCTAAACCCTGCACACTCAGTATCCATCTGCAGCTGAAGAGGCTCATGGAGTAGAACATTATATACAATTGAAAGAAAGAGACAAACAGTGCTCTTTGGTCATATCATAAAAAGAGAGAAATTGAAAAATTGCTGTGACGACTGGAAAGATCATGAGAAAAGAGACAGAGGCAGACAGAGAATAATGACGCTGAGTGGACTGGGATGGTGGAGGAATATCGGCAGAGTTGATCCGGAACACCAAGGACCAAGATTTGTGGAGAGTAATGACGCTGGGTGGACTGGGATGGTGGAGGAATATCGGCAGAGTTGATCCGGAACACCAAGAACCAAGATTTGTGGAGAGTAATGACGCTGGGTGGACTGGGATGGTGGAGGAATATCGGCAGAGTTGATCCGGAACACCAAGGACCAAGATTTGTGGAGAGTAATGATGCTGGGTGGACTGGGATGGTGGAGGAATATAGGCAGAGGTGATCTGGAACACCAAGGACCAAGATTTGTGGAGAGTAATGATGCTGGGTGGACTGGGATGGTGAAGGAATATCGGCAGAGTTGATCCGGAACACCAAGGACCAAGATTTGTGGAGAGGAATGACGCTGGGTGGACTGGGATGGTGGAGGAATATCGGCAGAGTTGATCCTGAACACTGAGGACCAAGATTTGTGGAGAGGAATGACGCTGGGTGGACTGGGATGGTGGAGGAATATCAGCAGAGTTGATCCGGAACACTGAGGACCAAGATTTGTGGAGAGTAATGACGCTGGGTGGACTGGGATGGTGAAGGAATATCGGCAGAGTTGATCCGGAACACCAAGGACCAAGATTTGTGGAGAGTAATGAACGCTAGGCGGACTGGGATGGTGAAGGAATATCGGCAGAGTTGATCCGGAACACTGAGGACCAAGATTGGTGGAGAGTAATGAACGCTAGGTGGACTGGGATGGTGAAGGAATATCGGCAGAGTTGATCCGGAACACCAAGGACCAAGATTTGTGGAGAGTAATGACGCTAGGTGGACTTGGATGGTGAAGGAATATCGGCAGAGTTGATCCGGAACACCAAGGACCAAGATTTGTGGAGAGTAATGACGCTGGGTGGACTGGGATGGTGGAGGAATATCGGCAGAGTTGTCAGAATGCTGAGATAGTTATCACATATCAGAACTTTGAGATAGTTACCACATGTCTCAACCCTGAGATAATTATCACATGTCTCAGCCCCGAGATAGTTATAACATGTCTGAACCCTGAGATAGTTACTCATGTCTCAACCCTGAGATAGTTATCTCAAGTCTGAACCCTGAAATAGTTACCACATGTCTCAACTCTGAGATAGTTACCACATGTCTCAACTCCAAAATTGTTATCACATGTCTCAGCTCTGAGATAGTTACCACATGTCTCAACCCTGAGATAGTTATCACATGTCTCAACCCTGAGATAGTTTTAGCATGTTTCAACCCTGAGATAGTTATCACATGTCTCAACCCTGAGATAGTTATCACATGTCTCAACCCTGAGGTAGTTATCAGCTGTTTAAACCTCTAAACACCTATCTAAAAAGACAGTCAAAAGACTGGCTGAACCTCTAGATTTATAACAAGCGTTTCAAATCCTGAGATAATTAAACACCTGTCTGATCTTAGCTAGAGTTTAAACTCCCAGACAGGAGTCAGGTTATGTGTTTAACTCATGTAGACATATGTCATGAAGAATGTGAAATAACATTGGTTAATTGTATTTTGTGTGGCTTTAGATCCAGGATGTGGTTCCCATCACAAGCTACGACATGGCAGGGTCTTTTCTACTGCTGGGCTGCCAGGATGGCTCCATATATTACATAGGTACTTGCTTTTGTTCTTCACACGGGCGTATGTACACCAGTGCACATACGTAGACAGATAACTGCAGATGGAGGGGGATAGCTCTTAGTGATACATACACAACACAGAGCAACTGACACAACACAGAGCAACTGACACAACACAGAGAGCAACTGACACAACAGAGAGAGCAACTGACACAACACAGAGAGCAACTGACACAACAGAGAGAGCAACTGACACAACAGAGAGAGCAACTGACACAACACAGAGCAACTGACACAACACAGAGAGCAACTGACAACACAGAGAGCAACTGACACAACACAGAGAGCAACTGACACAACACAGAGAGCAACTGACACAACACAGAGAGCAACTGACACAACACAGAGAGCAACTGACACAACACAGAGAGCAACTGACACAACACAGAGAGCAACTGACACAACACAGAGAGCAACTGACACAACACAGAGCAACTGACACAACACAGAGCAACTGACACAACACAGAGAGCAACTGACAACACAGAGAGCAACTGACACAACAGAGAGAGCAACTGACACAACACAGAGAGCAACTGACACAACACAGAGAGCAACTGACAACACAGAGAGCAACTGACAACACACAGAGAGCAACTGACACAACACACAGAGCAACTGACACAACACAGAGAGCAACTGACACAACACAGAGAGCAACTGACACAACAGAGCAACTGACACAACACAGAGCAACTGACACAACACAGAGCAACTGACACAACACAGAGAGCAACTTACACAACACAGAGCAACTGACACAACACAGAGCAACTGACACAACACAGAGCAACTGACACAACACAGAGCAACTGACACAACACAGAGAAATAGGCAGAAAGCAGAGAAACAAATACAACACGCAGAAACAGAAAATCTTTTTAAGAAATACATTACCAGCAGTAATCTCTTCATCTCTCTCTCTCTCTCTCTCTCTCTCTCTCTCTCTCTCTCTCTCTCTCTCTCTCTCTCTCTCTCTCTCTCTCTCTCTCTCTCTCTCTCTCTCTCTCTCTCTCTCTCTCTCTCTCATACACACATATACACACACATACGCGAAGAGAGAGAGGCATTATTTGCCATGCTATTGCCCTAGCCTGTGTACCTTGTCTGGAGGGGACATTGAGTTCACATATTCCCTTCTTGCTGTCTGCTGTGTCTAAGATCAGATTTGTATCCACAGACATGCAGAAGTTTCCCCTGCGCATGAAGGACAACGATCTCTTGGTAACCAAGTTGTACACAGACCCAGCCTCCGACATGGTCACAGCCCTCAGTGTTTACCTGACTCCCAAGACAAGTAAGTTTGTGGCATAGTTGTAGGATGTGTTGGTGGCACCTTGTTCCTCCTCAGTGAGCATTCTATGCCTTTGATGATAACACAAAAAGATGAATTGTCATGATGAAACAAAATTAGTTGCATGTCCTTTGCAGGAAGTTACAATCAACCCCAGGTTGATACTCTAGGCAGTTGTATGTTCAATAGCTTGCCATTGCTTTCTGAGCAAGAAGTCAATGTTTAAGTACATCTTAATGCTGGTGTAGGGGTTGAACCGCCTGCCTCGCCATCAGCTCACCGGACATTTAAGAGCGAGGGCTTTATCCTTTTGGCCACGTGGGCGTCTGTCATAATCAACCTGGCCATATTTTGGAGTTGCTGTTTAGTTTCATACATCTTGTAGTTCAGTGGTGAATAATGGGTCAGTATATCTTTCTTAGCTTGCTGTGCATAGGAAACACCTCTACAGAACAATGTTCAGCAGTGTGTTTGTTATGTCAACACACGCATAGGGTGAGGCTTAGAGACAAAGCTGAAGTTGAGAGACGAAGCTGATGTATGTGTTTCATGAGTCTGGACATTGGGCTATAGTCTGTTGGCAATGGCATACCTCAAACCTGCCGAGGAAATGTGACCAGCATGGGCCAGACCCCAGCCAGTCCGTATGTGTCGTTCTGAATCATAACCTGGTTGCATCCTAATGTCTCTCCACAGATGTGAAGTTCTGAATCATAACCTGGTTGCATCCTAATGACTCTCCACAGATGTGAAGTTCTGAATCATAACCTGGTTGCATCCTAATGTCTCTCCACAGATGTGAAGTTCTGAATCATAACCTGGTTGCATCCTAATGTCTCTCCACAGATGTGAAGTTCCAGAACCCATCTTGCACTCCCTGCTGGTTTCTGAGTTTATAGATGGGAAGGAGAACGATCCAGCTTGGTATAGATTACTGTTTCCCAACGTGGGGCCCACGCCCCACAGGGGGGCAATTTGATTTTTAAGGGGGGCAATTCGAAAATGGACTAGAGTTTAAGTTAACCGAATGGCGACTCTCAGTCACTACTTGAGCTGGGTAAACGTCCAGTATAAGTAACTTCTGTCCGCCATGTTAGTAGGTGTGATTTCATTGTTAGAGTTAGAGTTTAACTACTGGTTATACTGGGCCGGCACTAAGCATTTCGCGCTATTTGTTCTGAATGGCGCTAAATGCTTAGTGCCGGCATCTCAGTTTCTGCAGTGTTTCGAGTACAGCTCAGCATTCACCGTTGGTGTTAATTTGAAATAAGTGTCCATTAAATTGTTGTAAAAGTCTCGTTGTTTAAAAAATATATATATATTATACATTGTATAAATGTAAGTGATATATAAATGGTATGTAAATTCAATTGGTAATTTAAAAAAAAAAATTAATTTCAGTTTTAGAAGCATCATTTTCCAGAAAAATTTGTCCAATGAAAAAGTATTTTTTTTTGCGGTGGCATACATGTTTAAATATGCATCATTTTTAGTCTACGTTTACTCCAGTTCAGATTATAATTTTTTTAGTTTTTAATTAATCTTATATTTACTTCTTTCAGCCCATAGTGAATTGCGTGGTGCAAGCAAGAAAAATATTTGTCAGTATTTGGAGGAATATTTAAAATTTGAAAAAATAAAAGCTTTCATATGCGGTGTCTGCGAAGAATTCTTGGTATTAAGTGGCAAGACAAAATCACAAATACTGAAGTATTGGAAAGATCAGGTTGTGTGACGGCTTATTCCATGCTCAGTCTTCGTAGACTTAGATGGATAGGACATCTTAGGAGGATGGATGATGGTAGAATACCAAAGGATATCTTTTTGGTGAATTACAGATGGGTAAGAGATCTCAGGGTTGGCCTCTACTACGATACAAAGATGTGTGTAAGCGGGGCATGATTGGTACAGGCATTGATAATGCACATTGGGAGCAAGATGCCGCTGAACGTGTTGCATGGAGGGCAAGCATCAGAAATGGCATAAAGACAAAGGAGAAAATTATTGCAGATAAGTCACACACCGAGCGTGTGAGACGTAAGATGGTGCATGATGGTCGAAATGACCACGTGTTCACATGCACCCACTGTGAACGAAATTTACAGCACGAATTAGCCTTATCAGTCACATTCGCTACCGCCATGGGTAAAAGTTATTATGCCTTTTTGAAGCACAAACTATTGTCTGTCAAGACGGCAAGGTGACAATGGTTTCATACCCGCTGTCCACGATGAACGGTCACCTTTTTGTCTTTTATGCCAACAATGCTTGACCAAGGAATCAATGAAACGAGGTCGCCATGAGGCACATTTGAAAGCGAAACATAATGCTCATATTAATTCAGATTTGAATTACTTTCAAACTTTAAAGAACAATTTTGAAAAAAGAGTAACATTAAAGTCTCTATTCACTGCTCATAATGCAACTAGCAATCGTACTCTTGAGGCTAGTTATCAAATTTATAAAATCTGGCTAAATCTGGGTAAAGTCGTACTATAGGGGGAATTTAATCAAACCATCAATATCAGCATTTCTTTAAACGGTTCTGGAAAAAAGATGATAAAGACGTTAAAGCTATGCCACTAAGTAACAATACTGTTAGCAGAAGAATATGTGAAATGAGTGAAGATATTGAAATACAACTTGATGTAAAGCTGAAAATAAGAAAATTCTCGGTTAAATGGATGATCAACTTTGAGAGACAGTGAGGCCGTACTTATAACTTATGTAAGATATATTGAATAAAGGTGATTTTGCTGAAGAAATGGTGTTCTGTAAATCATTAGCGAGCACCACTACCTTCAAAGATATATATAGTAAGCTAAAAAAATTACTTATATGTCAATAATATACCAATGAAAAAATGGTTGCTTAAAATTGATGATAGATGAGAATCCAGAAATGCTTCTTGTGCATTGTGTTATTCACAGGGAAAACCTGGTAGCTAAAAACATTTCGCCTGTTCTAAATGAAGTACTAAATTTAGTTATAAAGTGTATCAATGCTATTAAAGCTAGTGCCAAATGTGAACGTCTCTTCAAGTTATTTTGTGAAGAACAAAATGAAGACCATGTGAGACTTATACTTCACACTGAAGTAAGATGGCTGTCGAAAGGAAACTGCTTGAAAAGATTTATGGAACTATTTAATATTCTTAGTGATTTTTTAAAGCGACAAACCTGAAATGAAAAATCTGTTCACGGTCTATGGTAAGGCATTTGTGAGTTATTTAGCCGATATCTTTGAAAAACTATATTAAATAAACAACTTCAAGTAACGAATAAAAACTCTTGTCGATGCAAAAGCGAAGATATTTGGTTCCATTACCTTTACTGAATTATGTCAGACATATATTTACAAAAAAAATTTTGAAAAGTTTCATTGGCTCCAAAGATGTGACGTGACTGATACTGCCATATATGTTATTGTCAATCATCTGAAAATTTTATCTGCTGATTTAAAAGAAAGATTTTCTGATTTGAATCAAATTGACTTCCCAACTTAGATGATGCAGCCTGGATTTGTCTGATATTTCAAATATGCAGTATCAAGAAGAACTCGCAGAAATGCAAAATTATGAGTCAATTAAACTGTATTTAATATAAAAGGAGCGATGGCATGGCTTTGTGAGGAAACCGAAATCAAATATCCAAATACAACCAAATGTGTAAGAGAACTATTGTTACCGTTTCCATCTTCATATTTAGCTGAATGCGGATTTAGTACCATAAATGATTTGCTGCTTAAAAAAAAGAAGAAATCGCCTGGATATAACAAAACGGGGAGACATGAGACTGAAGTTAGCTAAATTGGAACCTGATATAAAATCTCTTTGCAGCAAGCATCAAGCGCAAGGATCTCACTAAATTTAAATAATAAATAATTACTAATAATTAAAATACGGTCTCCCTAGTCGAGGGGTTAGCAGCTTTCTCCGTAACCCCGAATACTCTCGTGGTTGAGGTGAGCGCACGAGAATTGGAAGTGGTTCGAGTCGCACCAGTGACTTATGAGAGTATGGAGCCAGTCGCTCAGAAAGCAATGGCAAACTACTGAGTGTAATCTTGGAAAGAAATCAACTATCAGCTGAAAGATGCTGTTGACTGTGGTGTCCTGTAAAGGATATGCAAAACATTTATTTTATTTAATAATTAAAATAATATAGAAAAATCTTTCATTAAAATTATTTTGTACTTGAATTTCAGTTCTCCATTATAAGTTTTGAAAATTTACTTGCTGTGTTTGCTCAATAATGTCCTAGTGATTTCTTCCTAAAGCCTATCATCCAAGTTTTTTTAATGAACATTTCAATGTTTGAATATTAAAAATTATGTTATGTTGGGGTTGGGGGGGGGGGGGGGAATAATAATTTTAGAAAGGCTTAGGTGGGGCACAGCACAAAAAAGGTTGGGAAACACTGGTATAGATAGTACATTGGTGCCAAATCAGGAGACAAGTCTTTGCGTCAACTTCACTTCTTCAGAGGCATGCCCTTTTAGGGTTGAAACAACCTGAATGTCGGTGTATCAGACTTCAGAATTACAGCTCAGTCTTCCAAAGGATTTACAGCCAGCCAGCCATACACATTGTCACGCCCTCCCCCAGCCACAGAACCATGTATCAAAAGGGATAAATATCAGATTCTTGGGACATGGGTTTAAAAAAGGGTCCACAAGGCCAGAGGATTGACTTCATTTCGCCAGGTTTTATGGTATGGTCTATTTCCGCAGGGTGGCCTGCTGAAAGCATTGCACAAAGCGTGAACTTCCTTGGGTTACAACACACAGACCAGTAGATGGGGAATTCTGGATTGAGTGCCTCGTGTTCATACATGAGATGTTGTGCTGGAGCTTTTCTGTGCTCATCTAACATGGCTAGAGATATTGCTGTATTGTTTAACTTATCCATGAACTTTCTCATAGATGAGCCATAGTGGTTAGTGCACTTGCCTGCCAAGACAGTGATCTAGGTTCAATCCCCAGCATAGACAGCCTAGTTTTTGTCTGGCCGGTGTATACAAACTGTGCAACATAACTCACTTTATGATCTTGAACCGGTTCACTGCATCAGCTCAACAAACGTAGTTCATACAATTTGTGTTCCTGTTAGTTGTTGGAGGAAAATGTAGGCTCGTCAGCGAACTGGTCACCTCACTCATGTCTAGTATGTTTGAAATCTTCAGCATTCACATCCTATGGAAGCATGAACTTTTTGACCCATGGATACTCCTCAGGTTTAAGTGGTAACTGGATAGAGATAGCTTACGGGACCAGCTCGGGCACTGTCAGGGTGATAGTCCAGCATCCAGAGACTGTCGGGCACGGACCCCAGCTGTTCCAGACATTCAGTCCATCGCAGCCCAGTCACCAAGGTCATGCTGTCTGAGAGGCATCTAGTGTCAGGTAGGGTGTTGCGTGGGGGATCAGTGTGTAATTATGGTATGTCGTCCGCATGGATGCAGAAGTGATGCATTCATATTCATTTAACCAATTTCTCTCTCTCTCTCTCTCTCTCTCTCTCTCTCTCTCTCTCTCTCTCTCTCTCTCTCTCTCTCTCTCTCTCTCTCTCTCTCTCTCTCTCTCTCTCTCTCTCTCTCTCTCTCTCTCTCTCTCTCTCTCTCTCTCACACACACACACACACACCCAACCCCCCCCCCCCCCCCCCACACACACACACACACACACACACACATATACACACAGAGTATCTCTGGGTGGTGGATCTAATGTCTCGTTTTCTGGACAAATAGAGGTCCCCCATCTAAACCCTGCACACTCAGTATCCATCTGCAGTTGAAGAGGCTCATGGAGTAGAACATTATATACAATTGAAAGAAAGAGACAAACAGTGCTCTTTGGTCATATCATAAAAAGAGAGAAATTGAAAAATTGCTGTGACGACTGGAAAGATCATGAGAAAAGAGACAGAGGCAGACAGAGAATAATGACGCTGAGTGGACTGGGATGGTGGAGGAATATCGGCAGAGTTGATCCGGAACACCAAGAACCAAGATTTGTGGAGAGTAATGACGCTGGGTGGACTGGGATGGTGGAGGAATATCGGCAGAGTTGATCCGGAACACCAAGAACCAAGATTTGTGGAGAGTAATGACGCTGGGTGGACTGGGATGGTGGAGGAATATCGGCAGAGTTGATCCGGAACACCAAGGACCAAGATTTGTGGAGAGTAATGATGCTGGGTGGACTGGGATGGTGAAGGAATATCGGCAGAGTTGATCCGGAACACCTGAGGACCAAGATTTGTGGAGAGTAATGACGCTGGGTGGACTGGGATGGTGAGGAATATCGGCAGAGTTGATCCGGAACACCAAGGACCAAGATTTGTGGAGAGGAATGAACGCTAGGTGGACTGGGATGGTGAAGGAATATCGGCAGAGTTGATCCGGAACACCGAGGACCAAGATTGGTGGAGAGTAATGACTCTAGGTGGACTGGGATGGTGAAGGAATATCGGCAGAGTTGATCCGGAACACTGAGGACCAAGATTTGTGGAGAGTAATGAACGCTAGGTGGACTGGGATGGTGGAGGAATATAGGCAGAGGTGATCCGGAACACCAAGGACCAAGATTTGTGGAGAGTAATGACGCTGGGTGGACTGGGATGGTGGAGGAATATCGGCAGAGTTGATCCGGAACACCAAGGACCAAGATTTGTGGAGAGTAATGATGCTGGGTGGACTGGGATGGTGAAGGAATATCGGCAGAGTTGATCCGGAACACCGAGGACCAAGATTGGTGGAGAGTAATGAACGCTAGGTGGACTGGGATGGTGAAGGAATATCGGCAGAGTTGATCCGGAACACCAAGGACCAAGATTTGTGGAGAGTAATGACTCTAGGTGGACTGGGATGGTGAAGGAATATCGGCAGAGTTGATCCGGAACACCAAGGACCAAGATTTGTGGAGAGTAATGACGCTGGGTGGACTGGGATGGTGGAGGAATATCGGCAGAGTTGATCCGGAACACTGAGGACCAAGATTTGTGGAGAGTAATGACGCTGGGTGGACTGGGATGGTGGAGGAATATCGGCAGAGTTGATCCGGAACACTGAGGACCAAGATTTGTGGAGAGGAATGAATGCCAATGCCGGTTGACATGACACATGATGATGAGTTGTTAATAGTAGACTGAAATAGCTGCAGCCCCAGCAGTTTCCCAAAATGTGGGTGTCTATATTTCAGCTGGTGGGTGTCTATATTTCAGCTGGTGGGTGTGTATATTTCAGCTGGTGGGTGTCTATATTTCAGCTGGTGGGTGTCTATATTTCAGCTGGTGGGTGTGCCAGCAAGGTTATAGCAAACAGCGCTGGTATTGTCATGAGCACAGCCGGTGACAAATTCCACACCTGAGCTCATCTCTTGCCAAAGTGAGAGAAAGATTGGCCACCTGGCTATAATTCATTCACTAGCAATGTCCTTTGCAGAACTTCGCTCCCATAACAACCTTCTAGAAAACTACTCGGTCATAGTCAAGATGTCCCGCGTCCGATACACCCATCTGGAGATTATCCGCCACATCCTGCTGTCATCTTCTCTTTGGCCTTTCTCTTCCTCTCTTCCCAGGAATATACCCCTCCATTATTGTTCTCTCCAAACTGTCATAATGTTTCAAGTTACCAAAATATTTCAATTTTCTTTGTTTTATTGTCTTTAGTAGCCAGCGTACTTCAGTATTCAGATCTTGTATGGATGCATTTGTTCTTTTCTGTATCCAAGATATTCTTAGAACCCGTCTATAACATTTATATTCAAAGGCATTTATGCGCTGTTCAGCTTGTTTAGTGAGTGTCCAGGTCTTACAGGCATATGCTGCAATGGGAAAGATTCATGCTCTTAAAAATCAATGTAGGTTTATCTATCCCTCTCCACAATTTATTCAATTGTTTTAGTTTTTGAAGAGCAATTGATAGTCGTCTTTTAATTTTTTCATTGCTACAAGTATTAGGCCTACAAACTGTGGTGGCGCTAAAACAGACCCATATCAAGAAACCACATTGGGACAAATTATTATTATTTATTCATTAGATTTCAGCTTGGAGGATTCATTATTTTGCTTTGTTATGTTGTGTTGAGTGACCTCTGCAGTATACACCTGACGAGATGCAGGAAATATGCCAGGCCCTAAATTATGTAACCTCTTTTATGTGTATTCACCATCCATCTACATGTCTTTAACCTGACATCCAGTTATGTTTATCTGTTACAAGTTTGTGCTGAGTACAACCATGTTAGAACCTGGATCGTGACGAGGTTCCGGGGAATGATTTCCACCCAGCCCGGCTCCACGCTGCTAGCCTCATTTAAGATTGTGTCACTGGATGACGTGGATCCGCTTGTCAGTTATGCTGCTGGTAATGATTTTGGTAAGCCTGTTTGTTGTGCCACTTTCTCTCTGCTGTCTGTTTTTAACAAAATAATTTTCTTTTTCAGTATTGTTATTTGACTTTTTCTATGAAATCTGTAGTTTGACTTTCTCTTTGAAGTCTGTTGTTTGACTTGCAATCTTCTGTACATGATAAGTCTTATATATGTGATCTTTGTTCTGTATATGATCGGTCTCATGTATGTGATCTTTCTTATGTGCATGATCAATCTTCTGTACATGATCAATCTTCTGTACATAATCAGTCTTCTGTATGTGATCAGTCTTCTGTATGTGAAAATTTTCTGTACGTGATCACTCTCATGTATGTGATCAATCATTTATAGGTGATCAGTTTTGTATATGTGATCAGATTTATGTATGTGATCTTTCTTCTTTGTGTGATTTTTCTCATTTACAACCATTGCAGGTCCATTTGGGGAGCAGGATGATCAGCAGCTGTTTGTGCAGAAAGTTGTGTCCAACACTGACCAGCTGTTTATACGACAAAGCTCAAGTGGACACAGGTCAGTCTATAGTATGTATAGATATGTCCAGCAGATGCATTCAGATCTGTAGAATGTAGAGAGAGATATGTCAGGCAGATGGATTCACATCTGTAATCATTTCCTGTCAGGTATTTTACTCACAAATCTGGTAGGAAAATGCCCATAAGCTTATTTTATGGAATTAATGTAATGGTTTTTTCTTGCCTTCCACACTCATATAAAAGATGTAAAGGTAGTCTCGTATCAGATGCTGCCATTCCAAATTGCGGATAGGCTGTTGAGCTGTTAACGCCTCTGGAGTTTTTTTCTTTCTGGCTACAGTTTGCTTACTCATTTTCCATATTTTGGACTGGTAATACATGTTTCTATCACTCAGCTACTGAGTTAAGTGCGCGGAGTTACACTGAGCTGTGGATTTCATGTGGAAAGCTTTTACATCTATCTTCTGTGATTTGTATTGTGAACTGCATGTTCAGAAAAATGGTGGACGGCCGGTTGCTGAACTAGCTGGTTTTTTGGCTTATGCAGTCAGTAATTTGTGTGCAACTGCAGTTTTATGTTAAGTAGTTTGCCATTGCTTTCTGAACGAGAAGTTAACATTTAAGTTCAACTGACCAGTGTGTGCAATGACCCACTTCTGACTTCATATTCACAATTAGTTAATCATATATATCTTTGTCCATATTTTCAAAGAACATTTCGAGCCAAAATAGGCCTTATCAGCCATCTTAGAACTCACGGCTCCATATTTTCAACCCCACTGGATGAAATTAATGGTCGTCATCATTCTTGATGGACAGACAACAATCATATACAATTGTAAATTCAGTTTACTTGTCTATGTGTGCACATTTCCCCACTTGCCTTTCTGTCCGTGAGATGCCTGATGCATGCGTTCAACCAGAAGGGACCCGTTCCCGTTAAATATTCACACACAATCACACTCACAATCACACACATTCAACTCTTCACACCAAGTCACTGCCATGGGCTACCTATACTGTGATGTGATGTTCATGTGTTTGTCATTTCCCCTACCTATACTGTGATGTGATGATCATGTGTTTGTCATTTCCCCTACCTATACTGTGATGTGATGATCATGTGTTTGTCATTTCCCCTACCTATACTGTGATGTGATGATCATGTGTTTGTCATTTCCCCCTACCTATACTGTGATGTGATGTTCATGTGTTTGTCATTTCTCCTACCTATACTGTGGTGTGATGTTCATGTGTTTGTCATTTCTCCTACCTATACTGTGGTGTGATGATCATGTGTTTGTCATTTCTCCTACCTATACTGTGGTGTGATGATCATGTGTTTGTCATTTCCCCTACCTATACTGTGATGTGATGATCATGTGTTTGTCATTTCCCCTACCTATACTGTGGTGTGATGATCATGTGTTTGTCATTTCCCCTACCTATACTGTGGTGTGATGATCATGTGTTTGTCATTTCCCCTACCTATACTGTGATGTGATGTTCATGTGTTTGTCATTTCCCCTACCTATACTGTGGTGTGATGATCATGTGTTTGTCATTTCCCCTACCTATACTGTGGTGTGATGATCATGTGTTTGTCATGTCTCCTACCTATACTGTGGTGTGATGATCATGTGTTTGTCATTTCCCCTACCTATACTGTGATGTGATGTTCATGTGTTTGTCATGTCCCCTACCTATACTGTGATGTGATGATCATGTGTTTGTCATTTCCCCTACCTATACTGTGGTGTGCCGGTCTCTCTGGCCGAGGGGTTACAACACTTTCTCCGTAATCCCGTTTATCACGCACAGTCTCGTAGCGGGGCGAGAGCTGGGAGCGGTTCGATCCCCTGCTGGTGACTTGCGGGATAACTGAGCCGGCCACTCAGAAAGCAATGGCAAACTACTGAGCGTAATCTTGCCAAGAAATCAACATACAGCTGACAGATGTTGATGTTGACAGCGATGTCCTGTAAAGGATATGCAAATACTGTGGTGTGATGATCATGTGTTTGTCATTTCCCCTACCTATACTGTGGTGTGATGATCATGTGTTTGTCATTTCCCCTACCTATACTGTGGTGTGATGATCATGTGTTTGTCATTTCCCCTGACAGAATCTGTGTGTGTTTTTTGTTTTATCTTTTCCTTGCTTTGAACCGTAGCGTTGTCCATACTTGTGATAATACCATTAGTAACTACACCACTAGGGAGTGTACTAAACTGGTGTTTGCGTGCGGATTAGCTTTCCTTATTACCAGTGTCCCTCGCCATCAAGCGAACTCACTCTGACTTCTGAGGTACTTGTAATTTATGTCCTCAAGTCAAGGATGAGAAGTCAACATTTTGGGGTTGAACCCGCTACCTTGACATCAGCACACCGGAAGTTTACGTGTGAGCTCTCTTATCCAATTGGCCATAGCAGCACAATTAGCTTATTTTGAACTGTGATGATAATGTATTTGTCATTTCCCTTCACAGAATCTGTGTTCTACGTTCAGTTGACGGCAGCACAATTAGCTGAACTGTAATGATAAAATATTTGTCATTTCCCCTTCACAGAATCTGTGTTGTATGTTCAGTTGACGGCAGCACAATTAGCTGAACTGTAATGATACAATATTTGTCATTTCCCCTTCACAGAATCTGTATTGTATGTTCAGTTGACGGCAGCACAATTAGCTGAACTGTAATGATAAAATATTTGTCATTTCCCCTTCACAGAATCTGTGTTATACGTTCAGTATGTTCAAAAAAAAAGTCCTCTAAAAGTACTGGAGAGTTTTGGTCATAGACCATAACTTTAGGAAGGGAAAATCCCAACTGCACCTCCCCGCGGTAGAGGATGGAAACACACCACGGTGTGGCTAACACAGCTCTGGGGACCGAGTATCCACCGGAATAAGTGGACAACTCTGCAGCTGAGCAGAGCAGGGCATTCACTTGTTCTGACAGTCGGAAATGGCTGTCAAAGGCAGAGTTAAAAGACCACCGTGTGAATGTGGAAGGCAAGGGGAAACCACCACATTATCTTCCCAAGATTTCATGGCGACACACATTTCAGATATAGTGAACGACGTTAATGGCTGTCTTAGGACATCCTCGTCCGGTAGGGACAGTCATGAGCCACAGGTGACACCAGACCGTCATCCAGCTACTGATGGCAAAACTAAAACAATAACTAAACTAAATAAATTTAGAGTAGGAACGTGGAATGTTAGGACATTAAATGAGCTAGGAAAGTTAAACAATGTTTTAAGAGAAATGGAAAACATGAAAATGAATATACTAGGCATAAGTGAGATGAGATGGAAGGGATCTGGCAAAATTATAACCGACAAACACACAATAATTTATTCTGGAGGGGACACACATGAAAAAGGTGTAGGAATAATATTTGATGAAAATACAGCCAAATCTATGACTGGATACTGGTGCATTTCAGATAGTTATAATGGTCAAAATCAAAGGCAAACCAATAGATATAAATATTATACAAGTATATGCACCAACAACAAACAGTAGTGATGAAGATATACAAAACTTTTACGATGAAGTTGAAATGGCAATAGCCCAAATTGGATCACAAGAAATAAAAATAATACTGGGGGATTTTAATGCAAAAGTAGGAAAGGGAAAAGTAGAGGATATAGTGGGGAATTACGGTTTAGGTACAAGAAATGAAAGAGGAGAGAAACTAATAGAATGGGCAAATATTAATGATATGATAATTGGAAACACATGGTTTAAACACCATAAAAGACGACTATACACATGGAAAAGCCCTGATATGAAAATACGCAACCAAATTGACTACATACTTATTAATAAAAGATTTAGAAATGCATTAATTAATGTAAAGACAATGCCTGGTGCTGACGGTAACAGTGATCCATGTACCACTATGTGGACAAATAAAAGTAAGATTAAAGAGAGGGGGAAAAATGGTTAAAAACTTGAGACTTAATAAAGAGGTTCTGAAAGTAGATAAAGAAATTCAAGAACAATACAGAGTGACTGTGAAAAATAGGTACAATGCAATAGCTAAAATACAGAGTATAGATGAACAATGGGAAATGTTAAGGGACTCCATTCATCAAACTAGCAAAGAAATATTACCGGAGAGAAGCCAAAAAGCTAAGAAAAAATGGATGAATGAAGAAATCTTAAGGTTGATGGACAAAAGGAAACAGAATAAAAATGGCAAACAAGAGTATGCTAAGATAAATAAAGAAATAAGAGATAAATGTGTGAAGGCAAACGAAAGTTGGTTAAATGAGCAATGCAGAAAAATTGAATTAAATTCCATTAAAGATCAAAAAAGTATTTTTTTAAAAAAAAGTCGCTTAAAAGTCGACAGGGTCGACTTCATTGCACCGGGTTTTTATCCCATATGGCTCGGTCTCTTTCCGCAGTACGGAAAGCGTCGCACAAAGCACGAACTCCGTAGCTTTTAGCGACGACCCATGGGAGTCTCCGGAACATTTAACTCGTAAACCGAAGGACGCGGCCCGGAATCGAACCCACAACCTTCGGCTCACGAGTCAAACGTCAAACGGCTTGACCACTTCGCCACAGAGACTCCACTCAAAAAAGGTATGTACAGACAAATCAGCGAGCTCACAGGAAGAAAAATAAGAATAAATACAGGGTGTTTGAAATCAAAAACAGGACAGACTTTATTGGAGGAAGGTGCTATAATGAAGAGGTGGAATGAGTATATAAGAGAATTATATAATGGAGAAAGGGAAGAATTAACAGAAGAAAGTAACTTAGAAGGCCCACCTATTCTAAAAGAAGAAGTCGCTGATGCTATGAAACATATGAAGAAAGGAAAAACAGCTGGGCCAGATGAAATCACAATAGAAGAATTAGAAGTATTGGGAGAATTTGGGGTAGATATATTAACCAAAATGCTGAATGATATTTACAACAGTGGATATTTACCGAGCGATATGCTGAAATCTGTATTTATAGCAATACCAAAGAGACCAGGAGCACTTGAATGCGAAGATTTTCGTACAATTAACCTCATAAACCATGTCACTAAGCTTCTACTCAGAATTATAATGAGAAGAACAAGAAAAAATAAAAATGGAAATTAGTGAAGAACAGTATGGTTTTATGGAAGGAAAGGGTACAAACAATGCAATATATATATTACGAACACTAATAGAAAGATCAATAGAGAAACAAAGAGACATATATTTATGCTTCATAGATTATACTAAGGCATTTGATAAAGTAAAACATGATGAGCTGATTAAAATGTTGGAAGATATCAACATTGATGGGAAAGATTTAAGAATAATAAAGAATATATACTGGAACCAAGTAGCAGCAATTAAAATGGGAAATAAAGAGGGTAGTTACTGAACAGATAAAGCTAGGAGTACGACAGGGGTGTGTCTTGTCACCCGATCTCTTCTCCCTGTATAGCGAAGTAATAATGAGAGAGATCAAAGAGAAGCCAGGAATACTAATCGGAGGATATAATATAAACAATATACGCTATGCAGATGACACAGTATTGGTAGCGGATAATGCAACAGACCTACAACAATTGTTGGACAGTGTAGTAACAGAGAGTGCACAGAAAGGACTGTCCTTGAATATCAAGAAAACAGTAACAATGGTGATATCAAAGAAAATGGGGACGCCAAAATGTGACATAGAAATAGAAGGGGAAATTCTCAACCAAGTGGATAATTTTAAATACCTAGGGGCACTTATAACATCAGATGGAAGATGTACAAAAGAGATTAAGAGCAGAATAGGGCAGGCAAAGACAGCATTTCAGAAAATGAAGAGTATCTTATGCAATAAGTCGCTATCAATGAATGTAAGAAAGAGAGTACTAAAATGCTATATAGAACCAGTTTTGCTGTATGGCAGCGAATCTTGGAATGTAAATGAACAAATTAGGAAGAACTTAGAAGCAACAGAGATGTGGTTTTTAAGACGAATGTTGCGAATTCCTTGGACTGCCAGAGTAACTAACAACGATTGCCTGAAAGAGGCTAATGAAACTAGAACACTATATACAACAATAAGAAAGAGACAAACATCTTTCTTTGGTCATGTGATGAGAAGAGAGGCATTGGAGAACATCGTGACAACTGGAAAGATCGAGGGGAAGAGAGGCAGAGGCAGACCAAGAGAAATGATGCTGGACGGACTGAGACGGTGGCATGGAGGAATATCATCAGCAGAGTTGATCCAGAACACCAAAGACCGAGATCTGTGGAGAGCCATGAACGCCTACGCCAGCCGGCACGGCACTTGATGATGATGATGTTCAAAAAGTTAGTTTCATATCCTTTACAGGATGTAGCAGTCAACCCCAGCATTGTTTTTTGGCTGTTTGTGATTCCAAGTTTACATTCAGTAGTTTGCCTTTGCTTTCTGCGTGACCGGCACCCATATCATTTCATAAAAAAACCTACGCAAGGCTGTCTGCTGCCAAATCACCCGCAAGCTGTGTTTCGAATGCAGTATGTGAGATTACGAACTGCTTCTGTAACTCCTTCACCATGGAACTGGGTTAGCTGAACTGTGATGATAATGTATTTGTCATTCCCCGACAGAATCTGTGTTGTACATTCAGTAGTCGTCAGCATAATTAGCTGAACTGTGATGATAATGTATTTGTCATTTCCCTGACAGAATCTGTGTTGTACGTTCAGTAGTCGGCAGCATAATTAGCTGAACTGTAATGATAATGTATTTGTCATTTCCCTTCACAGAATCTGTGTAATACGTTCAGTAGATGGCAGCACAATTAGCTCCTTCTGTGTCCACGAATGTGAAGGCTCCAACAGAATGGGATCCTGCCCCAGACGATATCTGTTTACTGGACATGCTAATGGCAGCATTCAGGTATGGTAGTCAGTCACATTAGGCATAATCTTTTTTATGTCAGCTTCTTTCCTTTACTTCTATGAGTGTTGATCAATACTTGTATTCTGCTAGCAGTGATGTGAAGGGTATGCAGAGGATTGAGGTTAGCCTTCCTTGGGTTTCGAGGCACGTTAGATTCTTATTGTTGTGGTGTCACCCACATCTCTGCTGGTCAAGGGAAGGCAGGGGCAGACCATGGGCATTCCCCGCTATCCAAGGGGGCTTCTATAATTGCAGATCCGGCACATAGAGCTCTGAGACTGGGCTCACCCGAGGAGTTGCCACATCCTGCTCGTGGCTGCTTTAATTCCTCACTTCCATGTATTGGGCATTTCGTTTTGCCACTGGTCGCTCCCCACACAAGCCAGGGACGGGCAGTCGGCGGACGACATCCACTCATCAGTCTTTCGCTTCGGACTACCATGTGATGGATTCGCTAGCAAAGTGTTTCATTTCGTGTTTTTGAGAGGTTTTTTTCCACCTTTGACTACACTCTCTATGAGTATAGATACAGACATTTTTTCGTAACCATTTCGTGCAGCTGGGGCACTTTTTCTACCTTTAGTACTTGCTCATGAGGTAGGCTACATGTGCTGCCGGCTCAGCACCTTACCTCTGTGCATCAGTGAGCAAGAAACGGTCAGGCCCTCTCATCCGGGGATCCCTCATATCCCCCAGCTGAGAGCCTTCGAACAAGTATCTGAACTAAGCATATAGCATGCTCAGCATCTCATCTCCATTTTTCGGTTGTTGGGTATCGGCCCGGCTCTCGCATCCGAGGGTATTTGGCTTAGAGGCGTTCAGCCATATCCCTCGGCCGGGAGCCTTAGAGTATGTGTCTGGACCAAGAATTAGCGGCGTCATGCGCCTGATTTGGACTTTACTGCTGCAGAGCAGCAGGTTGTGTCTCGCTTAGGCTGGCCCTACCCCAAGAGCTGTCCGACATGTAGTTGTGCTTCCATCGGCATAACACTAGAGGTAACTGGGGCACGCAAGGCCCCCCCCCCCCCCACCACAACAAGGTGGAGACACATCGAGGGGGAGGGGGTGGTAAAACAATATGAAGGACCTATGGTGCAACACCAGCAAACAGGGGAAAGTAAAATTGTTGAGAACGTGCATCTTTCCTGTGGTCACATATGTTTGTGAATCGTGGATCACTTCATGATGACTAACAATAAATGTTGGGGCTTTTGAGTTGACATATTATAGCAGGATTTAGAATTTCCTAGACCAAGAAGATGAAAAATATTGAAATTTTACAAGGTCTGAACATCGAAGAAAAAACGGGCTCACAATCATGTCTCGGAAACTAAAATACTTTGGCTATATTAAGTGTCACATCGGCTTGGAAAAAACAGTAATGGAGGCATAGTTCCTGGGAAAAGTGACAAGAGTTGACCAGCACTGGTGATTATTTATGTTTACTGTAGTTCTAATCTGCCAGAGAATACTTTCATAAATTTTTATATTAACTGTAGTTCCGGTCTGCCTGAGAATACTTTCATAAATTTTTATATTAACTGTAGTTCCGGTCTGCCTGAGAATACTTTTATAAATTTTTATATTAACTGTAGTTCCGGTCTGCCTGAGAATACTTTCATAAATTTTTATATTAACTGTAGTTCCGGTCTGCCAAAGAATACTTTCATACATTTTTATATTAACTGTAGTTTCTGCCTGCCAGAGAATGCATTCATAAATTATTATGTTAACTGTAGTTCCAATCTGCCAGAGAATGCATTCATACATTATTTATGTTGGATTGTTTCCAGATGTGGGACCTGACAACAGCTCTAGACCTGTACAAGCAAGGAGATAAAAGTAGGTCTTCTAATAGAGGTAGCAGATATTACAAGCAGATTGCTAACTAAAGTAACAGATATAACAAACAGATAGGTTATAGAAGTAATAGATATTACAGGCACTTAGCTTATAGAAGTAACAGATATTACAAGCATATAGCTTATATAAGTAACAGATATTACAAGCATATAGCTTATAGAAGTAACAGATATTACAAGCACTTAGCTTATAGAAGTAACAGATATGACAAGCATATAGCTAATAGAAGTAACAGATATTACAAGCACTTAGCTTATAGAAGTAACAGATATGACACACACTAAATAGGAGTAACAGATATTACAAGCACTTAGTAAATAGAAGTAACAAATGTTACAAGCACTTAATAAATAGAAGTAACAGATTTTACAAGCTGTTAGCTTATAGAAGTAACAGATATTACAAGCACTTAGTAAACAGATGCTACAGATGTTACAAGCACTTAGCTTATAGAAGTAACAGATGTTACAAGCACTATGTTAATAGAAAACATGAAATTTGGGAAAACCATACTAGAAAGGCCGGTCTTCCTGGCCTAGGGGTTAACGACTGTCTCCGTAATCCCGTATATCCACGTTGGGTAACGCAGCTGTGCGAGATTCGGTAGCGGATCGCGCCGCGTTGGTTACTTACGGGGGCGTATGAGCCAGTCGCTCAGAAAGCAATGGCAAACTACTGAGCGTAATCTTGCCAAGAAATCAACAACAGCTGTAAAATGCTGGTGTTGACAGCGATGTCCTGTAATAGGATATGCAGAAAAAGAATACTAGAAAGAATAGTTGAATACACTCTAGCAGGGATTAGAGATATAAGTGGGAAGATAACAGCAGTTTCCGTCTACTGCCAGAGTTACAGACAGTGAGGTCCATTGCAGTCTTCTTCAGTGTGATGATGCCACTTGATTAATTAGGTCACCCTTGAAGCCATTGAAATAAATCCACAGGTATTGATTAGCACTCATAGTACCAGTGCTGTGCCTGATGGGGGTAGTGAGATGCACTTTTATCATTCCCTGACATAATGAGTCGAGGGTTCGAAATCTGGAAACAGACTGCTTTGCATTGATTTTGACGGCATGGGGCACCAGCTGTTCAGAAACAATGGCAACCTACTTAAGTAACATTGCCTAGTGAATCGCAAATAGGCAATAGAATTAGAGGAAAGAAATAGAGATTAGAAGACACATTAATCTCTACTTCTGCCCTCTATTTCTGTGAGTGTTGATCAATACTTGTGTAATTATTTCTCATAGTGTGACCTCTAACCTCTATGTCTGACCTCTACTTTTATGAATGCCTGTGTGTGTCCCATTGTGTGTCCTCTACTTCTGTGAGTGTTGATCATTATCAAAACTCATGCCCTCTCATCTCTATTCCTTTCCTCTAATCTTGTGAGTGCCAGTTATTAACTGCATTTATTTCTCATGCTGGGTCCTCTAATCTCTACTTTTATGAATGCCAGTCAGTACCTGTGTGTTTATTTCTCATGCTGCTTGATTGATTGAGTCAGCTTGAATTGTTTACAAGCACCTTCTTGTCCTCCGACAGATAAACAGATGAGCCAGGGTGGGCCCACGGCAGCTGAACTGGTCAGGCTGTTAGAGCAGGTGGATCTCAGTGCCTCCCGATGCTCGACTCCGTGTGTTAGCCCCTCCCCTTCACTTCTGGTGGGGCCTGGCCACTTGCCTCTCTGTGCTGGTATGTCTACTGAGACCATGAGCCACCTCAGGCGGAGCTCTACAGCTAGCGTCTGTGATAGTTCTGAGGAGGATTTGGATACAACATTGAAGGTAGGGAGTGATTTAGATACAACATTGAAGGTAGGGAGTGATTTGGTTACAACATTGAAGGTAGGGAGTGATTTGGTTACAACATTGTAGGTAGGGAGTGATTTAGATACAACATTGAAGGTAGGGAGTGATTTGGTTACAACATTGAAGTTAGGAAATGATTTGGGTACAACATTCAAGGCAGGGAGTGATTTTGATACAACATTGTAGGTAGGGAGTGATTTGGATACAATATTGAAGATACAGAGTGAGTTGGATACAGCATTGATGACAGGGAGTGAGTTGGATACAACATTGATGACAGGGAGTGATTTGGATACAACATTGATGAGAGAGTGATTTAGATACAACATTGAAGGTAGGGAGTAGTGTACATTTGTTGTTGTTGAGGAGCATGTGGCCATGTGATTAAGATATTTATCCCTCAGATCTGGTTGTTTGATTTGGGTATTTATCTAATATATTTGTTTGTTGTTAAACTCAGGTGGCCATGTGATTAGGATACTTATCCCTCAGATCTGTTTGATTGTTTGATTAGGGTATTTATCCAATACATTTGTATGTTGTTTAACTCCATCAGATCTAATTGTTCTCTTGCATATGACTTTAAGAACTAGGGATTGGTGATAAAGAACTGGGGATTAGTGATAAAGAACTGAGGACTGGTGATGAAGGACTGGGGATTGGTGATGAAGGACTGGGGATTGGTGATGAAGGATTGGTGATGAAGAACTGAGAATTGGTGATGAAGGACTGGGGTTTGGTGATGGGGGACTGGGGATTGGTGATGAAGGGCTGGGGCTAGTGATGAAGAACTGGGAATTAGTGATGAAGGCCTGGGGATTGATGATGGACTGCAGACTGGTGATAAAGAACTGAGAATTAGTGATAAAGGACTGAGAATTGGTGATGACGGGCAGGGGATGTGATGGAGGACTGGGGATTGGTGATGAAGGACGTGGGGAATGGTGAAGAAGGACGTGGGGAATGGTGAAGAAGGGCAGGGGACTGGCGATGAAGGGCTGGTTACTGGTGATGCATTGGTGATGGAGAACTGGGAATTAGTGATGAAGAACTGGGGATTGGTGATAAAGAACTGGGAATTAGTAATCGCAATTGGTGACAAAGAACTGAATTAATGATAATATAATGATTTCCATGGGAATATCGATACATGACGCCCATAAACCGGCACTGTCCCGTTGTTTATACTTTACCTAGACACCGCAAGATACAAGAGGAACTAGATGAGATGAGATGATATAGTGATTTTGATTGCCCATGCAGCAAACTGATTGTGAAGACTCCTACAACATTATACCGGCTGCCTTGACTTCCCATTGTATTTCCTGGCGCTCTTCTTAAACTCGGTCAGAACCTGGGAACACCGGTCAAACTCCCATCTACTGCCTGCATAGTACCTTACATTGTATGGAAGGGGGGGGGGGGGGGTCTTGAGCCTGAGGAATTAAGGCCGCCTGGCTAGTGCAGTCGCCACCAACTATTCAGGTTAGGGTTTTCTTTTTGCCCCCAACAGAAAAACATCCATACCTTACCAAGGATTTGAACCCGGTTCTCCCGAAGGTGAATCTGGCATTCTAGCCACTTGTCCAGCCTGGTAAGTTGTAAAAATATGCTTCATTGGGGTTTTGAACTCATGGTTGCCAGGCAAGTGTGCTAGCCATGACCCTACTGTGGCTCCCATAATTTCATGTATGATGTGGATTATTTATCTTTAGTCCATCCCTCAATGTCTCAACAATTGCTCATTTCCATAGATGATGGACCAAGAAGGCGAGGAACAGATTGAGGAGGCCTTGAGAGCTGCAACAGGCACAGGTCAGCCTACGGCAGAACCCAAGCAGCCACAGAAAGACAGCTACTGGGTGTAATTGTCCCAGGTTTGGGGACAGTTGATAACTTGACCAATTTTCAAATGACAAATTTCTCTTGTGATGTCTACATGTGTTACTGGGTGTAATATCTTCAGCTTTGGGCCAGACTTAAAAGTTAATCATCAGTCTTGTGATGTCTTCTTAAAGTCAATGATCAGTCTTGTGATGTATTCTTGAAGTCAGGTGATCAATCTTGTGATGCCTTCTTGAAGTAAATGATCAATCTTGTGATGTCTTCTTGAAGTAAATGATCAATCTTGTGATGCCTTCTTGAAGTCAGTGATCTATCTTGTGATGTATTCTTGTATTCAGTTATCAATCTTGTAATGTCTACTTGTGCTACTGGGTGTAATATCCCCAGCTTTGGGCCAGACTTAAAAGTGAATGATCAATCTTGTGATGTCTTCTTAAAGTCAATGATCATTCTTGTGATGTTTTCTTAAAGTCAGTGATCAATCCTTTGATGTCTTCTTAAAGTGAATGATCAATTTTTGCTGTCTTCTTGAAGTCAGTTATCATCTTGTGATATCTTCTGTAAATTATCAATCTTGTGATATCTTCTTAAGTCGGTGATCAATCTTGTGGTGTCTACTTGTATTACTGGGTGTAATATCCCCAGCTTTAGGGCCAGACTTAAAAGTGAATGATCAATCTTGTGATGATTTTTGTGTAATATCCCTAACTTTGGTGATGTTTTCACTTGTTCCTGGGTGTAATATTAGGGATATTACACCCAGAAACACAAGAAAACATCACAAAAGCTAGGCATATTACACCCAGAAACACAAGAAAACATCACAAAAGTTAGGAATATTACGTCAAGAAACATAAGAAAATATTGCAAGAGCAATTGTTCACTTTAAGTTTGCTCCAAAAGCTGGAGATATTATATCCAGTAAAACATGAAGACATCACACAAGAGATCATTCACATTTAGGTCTGTCTCAAAGCTAGGAATAGCTTCTGTGATGTTTTCTTGTGTTTCTGGGTGTAATATCCCTAGCTTTTGGGGGAAGTCTTAAAAGTGAATAATTTGTCTTGTGATGTCTATGTATATTGATGAGTGTAATATTCCCAACTTTGAGGCAGACCTAAATGTGAGTAATTTATCTTGTCTCTATGTGTTACTGAGTCTAATATTCCCAGCTTTGGTAGAAGACTTAACAGTGATTTGTTTTCTCTTGTGATATCTGTGTATGCTGTTGCGTATAATATTCCCAGCCTGTCATCTGAACATTTTCTTTCTTATGACGTCCCTGAATGCTTTGAGTGTAATATTCCCTGCCTGTCAGGTGAATGATTCTCTCTTGTAATGTCCCTGTATGCTATTGAGTGTAATATTCCCTGCCTGTCATCTGAAAGATTCTTTCTTGTGACATCCCTGAATGCTTTGAGTGTAATATTCCGTGCCTGTCAGGTGAATGATTCTCTCTTGTAATGTCCCTGTATTCTGTTGAGTGTAATATTCCCTCTAGTGATGTGCCTGTATGCTGTTGAGTGTAATATTCCCTGCCTGTCAGCTGAATGATTCTCTCTTGTGGTGTTGAGTGTAATACTCCCTGCCTGTCAACTGAATGATTCTCTCTTGTGATGTCCCTGTATGCTGTTGAGTGTAATAGTCCCTCTAGTGATGTCCCTGTATGCTGTTGAGTGTAATATTCCCTCTTGTGATGTCCCTGTATGCTGTTGAGTGTAATATTCCCTCTAGTGATGTCCCTGTATGCTGTTGGGTGTAATATTCCCTCTTGTGATGTCTCTGTATGCTGTTGAGTGTGATATTCCCTGCCTGTCAGGTGACGGATTCCCTCTTGTGATGTCCATGTATGCTGTTGAATGTAATATTCCCTCTTTTGATGTCCCTGTATGTTGTTGAGTGTAATATTTCCTCTTGTGATGTCCCTGTATGCTGTTGAGTGTGATATGTCCTGCCTGTCAGGTAAAGGATTCTCTCTTGTGGTGTCCCTGTTTGCTGTTGAGTGTAATATTCGTAATATTCCCTCCTGTGATGTCCCTGTATGCTGTTGAGTGTAATACTCCCTGCTTGTCAGGTGAATGATTCCCTCTTATGACATCCCTGTACGCTGTTGAGTGTAATATTCCCTCCTGTGATGTCCCTGTATGCTGTTGAGTGTAATATTCCCTCTTGTGATGTCCTTGTACGCTGTTGAGTGTAATATTCCCTCTTGTGATGTCCTTGTATGCTGTTGAGTGTAATATTCCCTCTTGTGATTTCCTGTATGCTGTTGAGTGTAATATTCCCACTTGTGATGTTCCTATGTGCTGTTGCATGTAATATTCCCTGCTTGTCAAGTGAATGATTCTCTCTTGTGATGTCCCTGTACGCTGTTGAGTGTAATATTCCCTCTTGTGATGTCCCTGTATGCTGTTGAGTGTAATATTCTCTCTTGTGATGTCCCTGTATGCTGTTGAGTGTAATATTCCCTCTTGTGATGTCCCTGTATGCTGTTGCAGTGTAATATTCCCTGCCTGTCAGGTGAATGATTCTCTCTTGTGATGCTCATATATGCTATTTAGTGTAATATTTCCTGCCTTTGATGCAGGTTGAAAGTGAATGATTTCTCTCATCTACACATGTTACAAGGTATCATTATCTCCAGCTTTGGCAGCAGCTGATCAAATAACCAATGTTTCTTGCATGTTCACATTTGTCATGGAGTTATCAGCCTCAACTTTGTAGAGCAGACTTGATCATGACTTTCTATTGTGCTGTCTATATGTGTTACTGGGTGTGATACTGAGAGTTAACCGCCTCATAAAGTGCGATAGCAGGTTTCTCTAGGAGACTACAGACAGCTGGAGTTGACCAGCAAGATACAGACATTTCCATCTCCTGTCTGTCATTTGGTCATAAACAAACATGGGCCTAGGGCCATATTGCAAAATACTTTAACAGCAGAAATGGACCAAGTGTTCGTCTCTGACTTGAGAAAGCCAGGTATAAGCGAAACTGGCTTTTTTGCATATCGAGGATCCTGAGGATGTTCAACTTCTCGCTGATGCCTGGGATATTTATAGAACTCCTAAATTTATTGGATAATGGCAGAACACTATATTCGTGTGCATATTACTAAACTTAAAGAAATTCAAAAGCCGTTGGAAATTGAAGGAGAAAACACTGGTTGCTGTCCGAGTTAAATTATTAAAATGTCTCACCAAAATGATTGTCCATAACATTGGTGGTTCTCGTACACACATATTTGGGTTCTCGCTGGTGATACAGAGTGTGTGGAGATTCTCATTGTGTGATCTACAGGAGGAGACTGGAGGTATCTGGGCATGCAAGACCGTAACTTACTTCTACATCATAGGGTTGGAGAGGATAGACCAAAGAGGTTCATTCTACTTGGTTGGGTAGAAAGGGAAAAAGACTTCACGAGACCATAAGATACACATCAGGGTAGAAGAGGAAAAATGCTTTATGAGACCATAAGATGCATATCAAGGTAGAAGAGGAAAAATGCTTTATGAGACCATAAGATGCATATCAAGGTAGAAGAAACAAGTATATGAATAAATCCTGTATATGATACAATGAGAACATAAGATACACATCAAGGGAGAAGAGGGCAAATGCTTTATGAGACCATAGATGCACATCAAGGTAGAAGAAACAAATACATGAATAAATCCTGTATATGACTATAATGAGGTCAGCATAGCCAAATGGTTAAGAGTGGTTGCTCTTAAACTTCTGGTGTGCTGATGCCGAAGTAGTGGGTTTAACCCCTAAATCGGTCAGTTGGACTAAAATGTTGACGTCACGTCCTTGATTTGGGCATGTCAAGTACAAGTACCTCAGAAGTTGGAAGTGGGTTCGCCTGATGGTGATAAGGAAAGCTAACCCACACGTAACAATCTGCCTAGTGCACAAGAGGTAGTAGCGCTATATGGACTACACCTGATTTCAAAGCGATGTGTCTGCTGATGTCAGTTGCTTTGAGTCAAAGATGTACAGAATACAACTGAATACTGGACATTCTGATAGTGCAATAGCTAAACAACATGATACAATGTCAACCATGGTACAATAGCTAAACAACATGATACAATGTCAACCATGGTACAATAGCTAAACAACATGATACAATGTCAACCAGGAATTCATGTTTTCTGGAAGACAGCTGGCAAAGGGGTGGATACAGCCTGTCCTGTTTTGTCCAGCTTGTCTTCTTTTGTCCTGTGTTAATGACCATAAGCTTACTTAAGGTCTTACTGATTGTGGTTTATTTATTGAAAATAATTTTATTTTGATATTTTTGGTTCAGTTTTTTGTTGTTTTAACAATTTAAAATTGGTTAGGCACTTTAATAATTTTTCCATTTTATTCCATATAATTAATGTGGCCAATGTTTGTAATTTAAAATATTCTTGCTAACTTTGATAAATTGAATATGTTAGCATTGTTTTCCATTTGATGTTTGTTTTTACATAGTAACATTGTTTCCCAATTCTTGTATTCATAACTGTTTGTAATTAAACATTGTGGCAAATATTTTAATACTTTGAATATGTCATGTTTTTATTGTGTATATGTGAATGGTATCTTTTTTAATGATTGCGTACATGTAAATGGTATCTTTTTGATAATTGTGTATATATAAATGGTATCAGTTTGATAACTGTGTATATGTAAATGGTATGTTTTTGATGATTGTACATGTAAATGGAGAAGTACAGTGACATGGTCGCAAGACTCAGACATGAAGGAAACACTGTCAGGCTATTCACTGTCGAGGTAGCGCAAGAGGTCTAGTCTCCCACTCCGTATATGATGTGCTCAAACAGTTGGGCATCACAGGGCTGACAAGAACATGGGCACAGAAAAACCTTGGCGAGGCTGCCGAAAAGGCCTCATACTGGTTGTGGAAGAATGGGAACCTTGAATGGGACAAGTCACGGCAGTAATGTAACTCACACTTCTGTCTGCAAATTGCATTACAACCAAGCGACATTGAAACCAACCATTCTCTCATCTAAGATCTAAAATTTGTACTGTCTCGTATGGACTCTGTAGCCATACCTTCAAACGATGGCAGAGCACTCAAAAATGGGACACTGCAATGTGGTCGAGCCAGATTTATGAAATGTCGGCCAATGTCCAACCTCCAGCAGGAGGTGATGTTAGACACCTTGCGAGAGCCGCATGCCGCGGTACAGACGGGGTGAGGGTCGAGGAGCCCAGCCCACAACCAAGTAGCTCAGAGGAAGAGCCGGCTTCCTGGTGATGAGCGGCGGAGTGGGTCATGAACGGGGTACAAAGATGGAAACATGGCAGCAGAGACTATAACTGCATAACAGATCGCTGGCGTGGGGGGCATTGAAGTCAATCACCCAGGGAAGAAACAGGCTTCCTATGGCCAGATGTGATAGGGTATGTGTGAGGACACAGAGCGCCGGGTGCACGCTGCTCTCCTCCCCAGGGGAGGGGGTGGCTTGGGAGCAGACACAGTTCACAGTTAAGGGACAAGCACAAAGACAGCGCAACGTCTCAAAACATGTTCATTGTAGCATAGCATGTATGTTGTTCATTTCATTGTAGAATTGAATTTATGTACTTATTCTTGGAATTTTTTTTTTCCTTCCTTACTTTTGCATCTTTAACTGGCACCTTAGCCTAAGGGATAGTAAGCTATCTTCTTCTTCTTCTTCAGCGTTCCGAGCCATTGAGGTTCTTTGCTGCAGATACAATCTGTCTCCATTCGTCTCTCTGGTGGACCTCCTCTTGCCAGTCGTTGATTCCAAGTGCTTGTAGGTCTGTGTATGTATTATCTCTCCACCCCCTTCTTGGTCTACCTCGGGGTCTACGGTCATTTATTTCCTGAGTGTAAGCGAGTTTTGTTTCCCTATTATCTTCCATTCTTTCTATATGCCCCAGCCATTGTAGTCTATTAGCCTTCATGATACCAGTGATTAGCGGGGACTTAGATCGTAAATGTTTTTGTTACTTCTTCTTTTCCACTCTCCACTTTGTGCATCCCTAATGGGTCCAAAGATGCGTCTTAAAATTTTGTTCTCAAAGGTTTGTAATAAGGCTTCGTCTCCTTTCGTTGTACTCCAGGTTTCAGAGCCATACAGCACAACTGGTCTGATAAATGTTTTGTATATTGTGATTTTGGTGTTACGAGATAGCGCCTTTGATTTTAGTAAATGTTGTAGTGCATAGTATATCTTATTTCCTGAGTTGATTCTAGTTTGTATTTCTTCCCTTATGATGTTGGAGCAGTTGAAGATTGTACCCAGGTATTTGTATGTTTCCGTTCTTTTAATGGTCATATTATCTATTTGTATGTGGCCAGAGTTTTTAGCCATTCCGTCTCTTGAAATTACCATATATTCTGTCTTATCTTGGTTGATAACCAGCCCCATCTGTTGGGCTTTTTCCTTTAAGTGAGTCAATATTTCCAATGTCTTTTGTTCACTTTGCCCTATAATATCTATCCATCCATCCATCATGTGCCATGCCGGTAAGCGTGGGCGGTCATGTTCTGCCATCTCACTCGATCACCAGAGTCGTGGATCAGCTCCGTGTTTCTGTCTCTACCATGCCACAAGGCCAAGCCATCCAGGTACTTGCTTCTAGGTCTTCCCCTTAGTCTGTTCCCCTCGATCTTACCAGTTGTCACCAAATTCTCCAATCCATTTCTTCTCATAACATGCCCAAAAAATTTTGACTGTCTACGTCTAATTTCTCTAATCAATTTACGATCTTCATTTGTTTCTTGAAGGACTTGTTCATTGGTCTTTCTGGCTGTCCATGGTATTCTTTGCATTTTCCTCAGAACCACATCTCTACAGCCTTCAGATGTTTTTCAGCCTGACTGCTCATTGTCCACGCTTCACATCCATATAAAAGTACAGGTTCTATGTAGCATCTCAACACTCTTTTTCTCGTTTCAATTGACATCTTTTTATTGGTCAATATGTTTTTCATCTTGCTAAAGGCAATCTGATCATTCATGTAAGATCTGATCTTTTTCTATTATGACTCTTCCATCTTTTGTCTTTAGGCAGCCTGCTGATATAATATCTATATCATCTGCATAACCAAGCAGCTTGGATGTTCCTCCAATATCACATTCCTCCTTTATCTTCCTTACAACTTTCTCTAGAGCCAGATTGAAGAGTAGCGGCGATAGTGTATCACC
>JACEFZ010026496.1:0-63636 GCA_014155875.1 Cepaea nemoralis
ATGCTACTAAAGTACCTAGAAAACATGCTAGAAACAGAAAGATGAGAAACAAGTAGGCACTGCTATGATTTCAGCCTTATATCATCCCGATAACCTCATCTCATGGTTGCAAAATAAGAACACGTTTAATGTTCGCGTAAACACATAATTTCTGATTGTTCTCGCTATACCTGGTTTCACATGACCGAAGCAACAGTTCCTCTTACTCCTCCTTCTTCTATACTCTCAAATAACTCACGAAGCCTTTGAGTTGTATATACAATTCTGCCATTCTTATTCACCTTCAGTAGTCTTATCTAATGCAGACATTGGCAACCATGCACCTGAAATTATGTGTATACTCTGATAAGAAAATGAAGTTCGAATTTTTTTCTTTAGCATATCCTTTTACAGGACTTAGCTGTCAACACCAGCATCTTTCAGCTGTATGTTGATCTCTTGGCAAGATTACGCTCAGTAGTTTGCCATTGCTTTCTGAGCGGCCGGCTCAGTATCCCGCAAGTCACGAGCGGGGGTCGAACCGCCTCAGTTCTCGCTCCGCTACGAGACTCTGCGTGATAAACGGGATTACAGAGAGAAAGTGTTGTAACCCCACAGCCAGAGAGACCGGCGAAGTTCGAATTACTAATATTATTTTCAATGTAGTTTTTAAACTATGCTTTATCTATTTCTATTGGTTCTCTTGACTAGATTTTCCTTCAGAAAGCTAGCTTGTCTATATAAAGTCGTACGTTCGTATGTCCCATAATTTCATTTGTCACTGTGAGCAAATGGAAGGGGTCTGTTGACAATGCAATACTTAAAAGTAAAACCTATGGAGGAAATATCACTTTCACCTTCTTCTATCCTTTATACCCCTATGAGGCATAGCCCCCCCCCCCCCCCCCCCCCCCCCCCCCCCCCCCAAATCATGCCAAGCTATTTATATCTTTTGCTCCCTCCCGCAGCCCGCAGCTCTCTCCATGTCTTCCAAATATTATTCACCTCTGTAATTATTTTCTCTGGTTATTTTGTGGGTTCCAGACAGTAGTGTCTAATAATATTGACCTCAGGTTGTCTCGGTGTATGTGCTAACCAGCGCTAGCATCTTCTCATCATCACTTCTTGGTTCACTTGAGTTTTCTTAGTTTTCTACAAGAGCCCTACACTTGTGATTCTGTAAACTTAGGGCTAAATCCAACCCGTCAGTATGAGCTGTATCGAATCACGACCTTGTTATAAAGTTATATCCTAGCCTCTCAGCTCTGCAAATTTCCCATACTGGACTTGCACACCCGCCTAATTAGAGAATGGGGAGGCTGGCACTGCAAAACAGGTCCCGGGAAGATGGTGATTTTGTACTGGTTCGAGAAAAGTCTAAACCAACATAAATCTAATAGATATTCATGCATAGAGCAAGAGTTAATTAATCCTATCTACCATTTGCATAAAAGAAGAGTTAAACCCTATCTGCCACTTGCATGAAACAAGAGTTAATTAATCTTATCTGCCATAAACAAAGAAAGCTATACGCTGCAATAAAAGAAACGCTAGCTTGCTGCTTGACGATTGGCGGTATCTCGGGGTTAGAGGTCATAGTTCAGAGAGCAGACTTTACGTTAGTTGCCAGATTAGAGGCTTTTTGTTGTGAACGTTGTAGCAGACGGGAGGGAGATCAGTTTCGTTAAATTACCCACACCCTACGATCATGACGAACATTCTCGTATCATTAGATTCCAGCCCCCAGAGCGAATACTGCCTCGAATGTAAGTTTTGTGCTAATATGTCATGTTTGAAATGAAGTTGTGGTTATATTAATGCATACAGTGGAGACGGCGACTTGGCTTTGTCTTGTGGCGTAGCTGTAGGCTAGGTAATTAAATTCAAATTCGTAAATCTGCGATTTTACAGTCTGCCTTAAAGAAATGTAAAAATTCAGAAATAAACATCATAATAGGGGACTTCAATGCAAAAGTAGGAAATCAAGGAGATAGATACACAGTTGGAAACTATGGTTTAGGAGAGAGAAATGAAAGAGGATACAGACTCGTAGAGTGGGCAAAAGAACAGGAAATGATTGTAGGAAACACATGGTTCTAGGGTGTTGTTTGAACCATGAAGATTATGGACATGGAGGAGTCCTGATAGCAGGATTAGAAACCAGATTGACTACATTCTGATTAGCAGAAGATTTAGAAACGCATTAACAATAGCAAAAACAGTTCCCAGTGCTGATTGTTATACTTATAGTGACCACAGATTACTCACAGGAACATTGAGGATAAAGTTGAAGAAAGTCAAGTATATAACAGGAAACACTAAATTATAAATATGATTTGTGTACATTGAGTAATGACAAGGAAATACAAAACAAATTCAACATAGAAGTACAGAACAGATTTGAAATTAACAGTTCAAATTTTGTCTGATCTAGAGATCCTATTCCAGGATGTGGATGATCAATGGGAAAACGTTTAAGAATTCAATCAATGTGGCTGCAGAAACAACTATTCCAAAATTAAAGAAGGTGGGTCGTAAGAAATGGATGACTGAAGAAATTTTACACCTCATGGAAACAAGAAGACTCAACAAAAATAATTCTGTCAAATATGAAGAAATCCACAGACAAGTCAGAACATTATGTAAGGAGGCAAAAGAAGCATGGCTTGAGGAAAAGTGTTTAGAAATTGAAAGCCAACACAACAGTCAAGATACAAAATTAGTGCACAAAAGAATTCAGGAACTTACTAATAAAAGAACAAGTACATCAACAGGGTGTCTAAAAACTGAAGATGGCAAAATCATAATAGAAAAAGACCAGATTCTACATGTATGGACAGATTATGTGAAACACCTTTATGATGATAACAGAGAAGAACAGTATGATATTAGATTTAATAATGAAGGACCGCCAATTTTGGAGATGGAGGTTCGAAATGTTCTTAAGCATATGAAAGCTGGCAAGGCCCCCCGGTGCAGATAACATCACGTCAGAAATGATTAAAGCTTTAGAAAAATTTGGACTAGATCAAGTCACCAGACTGCTGAACACATTATATGATCCTGGAGATATACCTCCTGAATTATGTAACTCTATATTTATTGCAATCCCAAAGAAATCAGGAACCTTGGAATGTGATCAACATAGAACAATTAGTATAATGAGTCACATCACAAAGATTTTGCTAAGAATTATCATGCAAAGAATGAGGAAGAAGATACAACCTGAAATAGGGGAAGAACAATGCGGGTTTGTAGAAGGAAAGGGTACAGTAAATGCTGTGTATATGCTGCGAACAGTTATTGAACGTTCTATAGAAGTAAGCAAGGATATATATCTTTGCTTCAGAAAGCAATGGCAAACTACTGAACGTAACACTTGCCTAGTACATCAACAGCAGCTGAAAATACTGGTGTTGACTGCAACGTCCCGTAAGGGATACGCAACAAAATTTTTTTTTTTTTTTTTTATTGACTATACAAAGGCTTTTGATAGCATTAGACATGTCAGCATGGTGGATATGCTTGCAGATCTACAAATTGATGGGAAAGACATTAGACTTATAAAAAACATATATTGGAAACAACAAGCTGCAATAAGGATTGATAATGAAGTGGGACAGTATCAGCCAATTAAGAGAGGTGTTAGGCAGGGATGTGTGATGTCTCCAGATCTTTTTTCCTTGTACAGTGAAAATATTTTCAGAAATGTAGAGGATATAAATGGAATCAGCATTGGAGGACGAAACATCAATAACATTAGATATGCAGATGATACAGTATTAATTGCAGACAATGCGCAGGACCTGCAACAATTAGTAGATGCGGTTGTTGTACACAGTGAGCAACTGGGGTTAGAATTGAATTGTAAAAAGACTCAGGTTATGGTCATCAGTAGGAAGGAAGAAGTGCCACAATGTAATATACAAGTAAATGGAAATATTCTTCAACAAGTGAATCGGTACAATTATCTTGGAACAGTTATAACATCTGATGGGAGATGCCTTGAAGAGATTAGAACAAGAATCGCCATGGCGAAAGTAGCCTTTAGCAAGATGAAAATCATTCTGACCAATAAAAAGATGTCAATTGAAACGAGAAAAAGAGTGTTGAGGGGATACATAGAGCCTGTTCTTTTGTATGGATGTGAAACTTGGACAATGAGCAGTCAAGCTGAAAAGCATCTGATGGCTGCAGAAATGTGGTTTCTGAGGAAAATGCAAAGAATACCATGGACAGACAGAAAAACCAATGACCAAGTACTACAGGAGACAAATGAACATCGTAAACTGATTAGAGAAATTAGACGTAGACAGTCAAAATTTTTTGGACATGTTATGAGAAGAAATGGATTAGAGAACTAAGTGACAACTGGCAAGATCGAAGGGAACAGACCAAGAGGAAAACCGAGAGGAAAATACCTGGATGGCTTGGCCACATGGCATGGACGAGACAGGAACACTGAGCTGATCCACGACACTGATGATCGAGTGAAATGGCGAGTCATGACCGCCCACGCTTTCCGGCATGGCACATGATTGATTGATTGAAATCTGCGAATGGCATAGGCATCGCATAGCATAGGCTATCACATATTCATAGTATAAATTAATAAATGCTATACTATAGTATAATTTCTATATAAAGAGAACACAAGTACATGGCTAGATCAGATCATCTAGCCTAGATACTAAGTAGTATTAGTAACTATTAACATTATTGTATCACTCAGGCGGATAAGCTGTCTTAGAAGAACAGATTTAATAAACCACAGACAGACATGCATTTTCATCGAGTGCCTAGACTAGAACTGTAAGAACTAGAAGTTCTAGTAGAAAATATCATATATCCACGATCACGACACGCCTATCTCCCTGTCATCTGAACTAATTATTAATTTAACATCTTGACGAAGTTGATGTGTAGCTTTTTTTACTTTTTAAATATACAGTCACAGCTACCTAACTAAGCTGCCCACATAGATCTTTCTCTGTCTTCCTCTGCATCCCATGTCAGTATGTTTCCAAATCCAAATAACGCCAATTTCTTTACTCCTAAATTATTATTATTATTAATATTATATAACATATATTATATAATATATATGAGTAATTATTCTGCCCTCTGTCTCCCATTGGAGAATAGGCCATCAACCAACTTATGCCAAGCTGTCCTGTTATTTTCAGTGTCACATTCTGTTCCCTTGATAAAAAGGTTGTTTGTCCTTTACATTGCAGGACATTGCGATCTACCCCAGGATGATTTTCTAAGCAATTGTATGTTCAGTAGTTTGTCATTGCTTTCTAAACAAGATATCAACATAAGTACAACTTAATGCCTACCTCCCCCCACATCCTCCCCACATTGTTCATCTCTGTGTCTAATTCTTTTCTCTGTGTGTTTTTACACCTCCTCCTATTTCGTCTTCCCCGTGAGTTTTAGAGAAATGACTTTCTAGTTATACTGTTATCAGGTTTTCTCAATGTTTGTCCCATCATCAGCATCTTTTCTCATCAACTCCATATTACTGGGATCATTTATCAACTCATATGCTAATACTTTTTAATGCTTACATGGGAGGTCAGCATGGCTGAATGTATAAGGGCGCTTGTTCTTAAACATCCAGTGTGCTGGTGTCAAGATAGCGGTTCAACCCCTACATCGGTCAGTTGGACTAAAGTGTTGACTTCTCATCCTTGACTTGGGGACGTAAATTACAAGTAACTCTGAAGTAGAGTGGATTCGCCAGTTGGCGTGAGAAACTGGTAACAGGAAAAGCTAATCCACATGACATAATCAGCCAAGTGCACTAGAAATAGTAGCGTGTGTATAGACTGCACTTGAGTTCAAAGCGAGCGAATGCGACCAAAAAATGCTGACATTGCAAAATTGTTATATTTCCCCTCTCTCATCATGTATCTCTTTCACTATTAATCTTGCCAAGTCTTACAGTGTTTTCCAGTTTTTCTCTTCAGTAAGTCTATAATAAATTTCTCTTATTTATTTGCTTCTTTGAAAACATTTCGATTATTCATATTGCCTGCCTATAGTTAGTCGAGAGATCATCCTCATTGAACATCAAAAATTCAGTCCATAAGTGCTCGGATCCCCTCCTCAGTAAATCCTGCAGCGTGTAGCGGCTAACGACAGCAGTTCTGAGTTGGTTTATTAATTTTCTTTGGCTTCCTACATAGTGTTCTTGTCTGGCCACACCTCTTTTAACTTGGTGTTCTTGCAGTCTGACCATGGTGTACATTCACAGTCATCACTTGGTTCTCGTAAGCGACTTACTTCTTGTAGGGCATTCAGAATATCAGCCTGGTCCATGGCTCGTGCACCTTCCAAAGTAGCCTTACTTGCAAGCCTGTCAGCCTGTTCATTTCCTTGTGCACCCTCATGCCCTGGCGCGAAAATGAAACTCCAGAGACAGCAGCCACTCTCTTCGGATCCACCCCATCTCTGTCGTTTTGAGCATACTCGTTGAGTCACTTAGGAAACATGCACGAGTGAAGGTCTGTGTTTCGAATCATGTTATTGCTTTACTTACTGCTATGAATTCCATAGTCAGGCTGCTTGTGGTCAAAGCAAAAGCATCAGAATCTTCGTTCACAATTCTTCCTCCAGCCTGAGTCGTAAGGGCCCATGAACTTCTCACTCATCGAACGACCGACCCATGTATGTAAATGACAGCATCACCCTCTGAAGAAATCAACGCCTATTCTTCTGCCTTCACAGCAGCCGGATTTGTCTGCATTTTCTGTCTAGGTGGATGCAAATTGAAAAGGACTTACAGAACTCTGTTGGCACTTGTACCCACTCCTCGCCAGGTTCTAAGTCCTCAAGTGAACACACCTGTTGAAGAATGTCTTCGGCTTGACCCATCCACAACTTTTCTCTTTTTAAACTGCTGCCCTTTACCTTCTTAATTTCACTATGCAGTGAATGTTGTGTGTTTGCGTTGACTCTGAGGTAGTCACGTGCTTGGTTAATTTGTATTCTGTTCCCCTGGTTGGAAAATGAAGAAGGTAGCACATCGCCCTGCATGCAGTATCTTTTGTACATCCAGTAATAATACCAATAGCTTCATTCTGTATCCTTTCCATCCTTTCCATCTACTTACGGCTGAGAGTCATCCCATACTCAAAAACAGAAAGGACCAGACCCACATACATAAGACATAGGTGATGCTGCTCACAGTTTGCTGCTGCCATCATCCGATCGCAGCTAAACCCCACTTGGCCTTTGTTATCACCGGGTCTATGTGTTCATTATAAGCAAGGCTTCGATCAGATGGTATCCCCAGGTAATTCATTGCCTGCATTCTTTCCACAGTCTCTGAACACAGATTTACAGTTGGTGTTGGAGTGTTCACAAAATGGTTCTTCAAAGAGAAGTATGTCACTGCTGCCTTTGTTGGGTTGACCATTGCCCCAGATTCCACACACCAGGTGCTTATGCGATTGAGTTCTTTTTGTAGTTCCGCAGCAACCCGATCTTTATCCTTACCCTGATTATACATTAATATATGGTCATCATATGACAATGTCCTCCCCAGTCCTGTGATCTGCTCGCCAGTGATTCTCACAGTATAGTCTCAGGAGGCTGCGTGGTCTCGAGGTATGGTGTCCGCCTCGAGTGCTGGAGATCCTGGGTTCAAGGATTTTTTCTCGTTGACCTCTAGTAATAAAATTTCCCCTGATCTCTGGGTAGTGAGATCGGACGCCTGTGTGTATTGTTGCGCACGTAAAAAATCCCTTGGCAGTTAGAAATCGAAAAGAGTAGCCTAAGCGCGCTGCCCGGGCAAAATTTTGAGTTAAAAATCTACCCAAAGTATTTCAGGATCCTCGCCAGTGCTATGGAGTTCGTGCACTGAGCTAAGTTTCTCCAGAATCAGGTTTGAGTTAGGAGGAGAATTGGAGCACTTATGGGTTCACCCGTGTGCCGTGATGTTGATCCATCGACTAAACTAAACTAAACTAAACAGTATAGACGTTGAACAGCACCGGAGATAATGGTGATCCCTGTTTCAGGCCCGGGTATATTGTCGTTGGTTCAGAATTCCAACTGCCACATCTAAAAATTACTTTCAGTTGGAAGAGGGCTGTGGCGATCCAACTAAGGAGGAATGGACTTATCTTGAGTTCAAGAATCTGAAAAGTAAAAAAAAAATCCAATTGTATGCATCTTCAAGATCAATCGCAACGGCATATGTTTCAATGCCTGAGTAGAAACCTTCATATACAACATGCCTATAGTGTTCTTAACTTTCCCTGTGAAAATCACATATTTGTGATTTCAAGAAATTTTCTTGCTTCTTTTCATTGTCCAAGTTCCACAATCAAATCATTTAACTTGTAAGAATTGTTTGATTTCAATTGACTAGCACTTATTGAGGAACCTGTGTTTTCATTTGTTTAGCTACCTACACAATAAGCTGTTTCTTACAACACAAATGTGAATTTCGATATCACAGTGAAGTGTTAAGGAGGGAATGAGGAGGATGGTGGAGTGTGTCTCTCCTGCTTGATGAGTATGAATACCCAGTGTACTACTTCTAACCCCCAGTAAGCTTATACTACAACTGCACCTTCAGAGCTCTGACTGTACCACTGTAACCTACCATCATCATCATCACCATCATCATCACCATCATCATCATCCAGTGCCTTGCCGGCTGGCATGTGCAATCATGGCTTCTTTGCCATGACACAAGACTGTCAAGAATGTTCTCACGTTATCTGCCTTTATCTCTCTTTCCACAAACTTTCCAGTGTTCACAACATGTTCCAGATTTTGTCTTTTCATAATGGGGCCAAAAATATTGACTGCTTCTTTCTGATGCTTGTAATAAGTTGTCTTTGCAACTTAGCTTTCCTCAAAATGTCCAGATTGTACAGTCAAATATCTCAGCTTGTAAGGAATGTTTAATTTCTATTTACCAGCACTTATTGCACATGATTTTCTTTTGCTTGCCAAATTCTGGCTTGTTGAAAAAGTTGCATAAAGTGGTTTTGGCATGGGACTAGCTTCCCCATCATATAGAAAACTTTAGCTGCAAAATTCGACCAACCATGCACAAGTCAAAAGATAAGGATACAAGAATAAACCTGATAATAGCATCATTTGAAAGTTCTTATTTTTGGAGCCTGAAGGGCAAATGAAAAAGAGGGAGACTTAAAAACACACTGAGAAGATAATTAGGGAATGAGATGAATAATATAAGGGAACTTGGAGGGAGCTGAAGAAGATAGAATGGTTTGGTGTGATTTGGCTGAGGTCTTTGCTCCAATAAGAAAAAAAAGGTAGAAGAGAGATTTAATCTCTGTTGTTTCTATTCTTCTATAATCTCATATTGCCTTTGTTTAGTTCAGGCACTGGTAGCACAATGTTGTTAGGAAGTTAAACAATGTTAATTGTTAAACAATGCTGTGTTTGTATCTGTGGACGTGTATTTATTCTGTTATATTTATAAAATCCATCTAATGATCTGTTTGCCTTGTTGCATCAATATTCGTTCTCAGCATTGATTTTTTTCCATCAGACTAGACTACACTTCACAAATAGATTAAATCTTCGGCTTGCATCATCTATTGATTTTCAATACAGATCTCTGTTTCTATTTTTGATTTTTTGCAATTGTCATGACTTCAGGTCTCTTGTACATATATTTTCTTTTCTTTATTTGTGCACATGTTGTTCAAGTAGTTCACATGTAGCTGGATGTTGTGAATTAATCATGATTTCCTCATCATCAGCATTTCTCAATTCACTGAAATTATTTTTGTCTGGTTTGTTGCTTTGCATTTAAGGTTGATATATGTAATAAATAGCAGGCAAGATAGCTTACAGCAGGGAGCCACGTAGCCTTCAGCTTGACACCTGTCTATTCCTGTGGTTTTATGTTCAATCTGCTTCAGGACAGTTTCAAATTTTAATTTACCTGAGCTCCCAGGTCAACCCAGCCTAAAATGAGTACCGGCAGATTTCTTGAGAAGTAAAAGGCAGGCAGCGTGATTTGGACCACATCACCCACTGGCTGCTGTTTGGTCTAAGGAAATATGGGTCTATCTTCATATGCCCAGTGCGCAAGCTGTAAAAGGGACCTTATTTGTAAAGGTAGTTCACAACCTTGTCTTATTGTGGAGAAAACTTCAAATTTTCAGCAGTCTTTTCTCCCTCTTGCATTTGCTGTCTTTGGCAATTATTTGGTTAGATGAATTTTCCTGATGAACTCATCCATTTTTGGAGTTTCTCTTTGTATCTGTGCCTCAAGGGTAGTGAATGGATTTCACAATCATGACATTCTGAGTTCAAGGTCAGCTATAATGGTTTGGAAGCAGATTTTCACAAAGAAGTGAGCGTTGACCAATCAGAAAGCAATAGCAAACTACTGAATGCAAATTGTCTAGAAAATCACAAACAGCCAATAAATAAATTGCTGGCTTTGATGGTGAAATAAAGGATATGCAGCTAAAATGTTTTTAATTTACTTACTTACAGCTTGGTGGTAAGTTTAGTTTCATTGGGCCAGTGTCTCTGTCTTAGCAGGCTGTACAAAGGATAATTCTGCAGAACATGTTCAGCAGTTGTCTTGAGAGTTCTTTGCTTGTTCTGAGACATTAGCTGTGAACATAATGGTTCTTGCATATCTTAATCAAATGTTGAATAACTCTATAGTGTTCCAATATCCATTGGCACCTTGCCATCTTGACAGACGATGGTTTGTTACATTGTGATTCAAAAAGGCACAATAACTACAACCCATGGCAGTAGCGAATGTGTCTAATCAGACCAGTTCACGTTGTAAATGTTCATCCACAGTGGATACATATGAACATATGGTCATTTCCACCATCACACACCATCTTACGTCTCACATTCTCAGTGTGTGACCTATCTGAAATCATTTTCTCCTTTGTGTTTATTCCATTTCTGATCATTGCCCTTCATGCCACACGTTCAGTGGTGACTTGCTCCCAATGTGCAATAACAAACCTGTATCAATCATGTCCCGCTTACACATATCTTTGCATTGTAGTAGAGGCTGACCTCGAGAACTCTTGCCATCAAAAAAGATGTCCTTTGGTATTCTACCATCATCCATCCTCCTAACGTGTTCTATCCATCTAAGTCTACAAAGACTGGGCATGGAACAAACCGCCACACAACCTGATCTTTCCAATATTTCAGTATTTGTGATTTTGTAGGGTTAACATCTTTCTCCATAATCCTGTATTTCCACGTAGGGTAACGCAGCTGCGTGAGATTCAGTAGTGGATCGTGCCGTGTTAGTTACTTACGGGGATGTGTGAGCCGTTCGCTCAGAAAGCAATGGCAAATTAATGAGCTTAATCTTGCCAAGAAATCAATAACAGCGGTAAAATGCCGGTGTTGACAGTGATGTCCTGTAAATAGGATATGCGAAAAAACAAATAATACTAAGTATTCTTCACAGACACCGCAAATGAAAGCTGTTTAAATGTTTCTCTTGGTGTGAGTAAGTTGATCAGCATTAAGGTTTAATAGACAAGGATTTTGGTTTTGGCAGTAAGCTTCCTGTTCTCCGAGACTCTTTTTGCTAACATGTTTATTGTTGTTGCTGCCTTACCAGTCCTGATGTTGAGTTCCTGATCTAAGGATAATTTGCTATTTACCTCTGATCCTAGATATGTAAAATAGTCTACTATCTCCAGTTCAGCTTCTAAAATAAAGAACGATGGATCCCCCATGTGCACCTTGTGACATAATGTGTCTTCTTTTTGCTAATTGTTAAACCAAATTCAGAACAAGCACTGGAGAATGCAGATAGTAGATGTTGTAACTCTTCCTCAGAGTGGGTCATAATTGCCATATTCTCTCTAGGCCATGAAAGTCTATCTGTTCTTCTACATTGTTCACACGCTCCCAGATGGTCTACACTACATCTGCCTTATCATGTATGAAATTACCCCTCAATGGTGCAGCACTAGCCAATCTGTCTGCTTGTTCATTTCCAACCACACCAGTGTCCAGGAGAAAAGATCCAGCAAATGCTCACAACCCGCGACACCTGAATTGATGCATACCATTCAGCACGAAGCATGCCAGTCTTCATCTTTGTCAGCATGCTTTGTGAATCAGTCACAGTCACAACATGCATATACAGTTTGTTCTCCAGCCAGCGGAAAGCTGCAGTAACCGCTTCCACCTCCATTCTCAGACTTGAGGTTGTGGTGTCAAGCTCTCCTTTACTAAACATTGGCCAGTGGCTTTTGCTATGAATCCCCAGACACTTTTTTGCCTCTTAACACAGAGCTATTGGTATAGATAATAACATCATCAGGACAAGAGTAATTCTGAATTAATTGCTGAATTTCTACTTCCATAGTGCCTGCTGGCCACTCACATCCCAATATGATTATAACCTCTACTGACTGATTGATTGATTGATTGATTGATTGATTGATGGCGTCTTGACCAGTGTTGTCTGACTGATTAACTAACTAACTAAATAACTAACTAACTAACTAACGTGAAGAATAGTTATCACAAAGGTGCTTTGCTTGGGTCAGAAAAAGTTAATCGAGGCAGCTACTATTTTCAATTTCCAATTGCTGTTTGGTTTTTAAAGTACATAAGCGGCTTCCTATTTGTTTCGTCTTTATTCAAGGGGAATATCCATCATATCCACTATTCTAGTATCAGTGGGCATATAACAACATCCTGGGGTTTCTTCTTTTGTAATAATTCAAACTGATTCTTACCCGATATACTTGAACCTGAGGCGGACACAGTATATCTAAGCCACACTCCGGTCACCATCGTAGTACAGGTGGGATCGGGATCTCGGGTGTATATCGTGAGAAGAGACACACTAGAACACACTGTAATGCTCGCATCAAAGACCCCGGTATGCGCCACTTGGCAAACTTAACCGGTTCTGTGGCGAAAGGGTTACAAACCCAATTCATAACCCCGCTAGAAACAGCTGCGGGCGATTTGGAAGCAGACCGCATTCCATTGATTTTCATAACTTGTTAAGAATGCCTGCCGTTCAGAAAGCAATTGGCAAACTACTGAAAGTAAACTTGCCAAGAAATCACAAAGATAAAAAAAAAAAATTCTGGGGTTGACTGCGACATGCAAATAACTTGGTAAACAACTTGGTGATAATATCTTGACCCATCTCTGGAGAAGGTGTCAGTGGAAATTGAGACTTAGTTATTAACCTGTTATTGCCCAACTGTGAACTGGGTAACATAGTGGTTAGTCCTCTTGATGCCAAGACAGTGATTCGGATTCAATCCCTAGTGGAGACACCATTATTTTTGTTCCGACCAGTATGTCACTGGGGTTTACCCAGCCTTTACCTGTGTACCGAATAATTTCATAATATTCTGGATGGAAAGCCGACCAAGAAGTGAACTGACCACACCATCCTATACCTCGTAGCCTAGAATATCCGAAGGCCTAATAGTTCACACCCAACGGTAGTATCTGCAATTGGACTATACTTTTTAGCCACATTGACAGCATCGTTTATTTGATTATTTATCTGTCTTGAAGTATCTGCCGCCATTATTCTATATCCTATGTTTCCAAAGTTTTTTTTTTTTGGGGGGGGGGGGGGGGGGGGGTTGATTATTCATTGGGCCCAAGTGTCTCCGTTATTGTTTCCATATAAGCAAAGACTTTCTATCATTTGTTTGCAGTGATATTTATTGCCGTGTACTGTGTTTAGTGCACAGTAATAAAGCTGCGTGGGTAGCTGAGTGTTTGATTGTATTCAGCACTTACATATGCAGTTTCTGTCCTACTTTGCGTTGTCAATGTACGTTAACTATCTTGTAATTGTAGCGGCTGCGTCAACTAGACCATTGTTTCTCGGCCCTGTTTTCACTATTTGTTAACATAAGCCAGGATGTCATTACTCCACTCCATCAGCATTTCTCCCCCTGTCGACCCAGTCTCTAACACACTTGATCTTTCCGGTTGTCACAACTTTCTCCTGACCCTCTCGTCTCATAGCATGACCCAAAAATGACGATTGCAAGTACCAAGTGTGCTAACATTAAAAGTAACACGTAGGACGGGTTGGCTGGGGGTTGTTGATTGTGAATTCTCTAAACGACTGAGAACCAACCCTTGTGTGGATGCATATATCGGAGTAAGATTGATGCTTATTTTGCAACCCGGTACCATAGTGCCATCTCCGCGGGTTCAGAGCTCACTTTCTCCTTTCCAAGCTCAGACACTAGCGGGGTGTTTTGATCCGGCTCTGGAACTTCACGTCCGCGGTGAGGTCTTTTAGCATGTAGCCATGCCATGATTTACGGGGTATACGGACTGGCTTGAATTGGGCCTAGGTTCGTAGTGTTTTATCCATGTCTTAGGGATTTCATTGTCAACAAATTCTAACATATCTGCCGAGAGGCATAACTGTCTGGGGCTGAATTAGTAAAGAAATAACTGATAGTATTCTGGTCGTAGACGAGGTTCAGATTTGCGCAATGGTAGGTTGCTTGTTTGCTTGCTTGCGAGAGAGAGAGAGAGAGAGAGAAGAGAGAGAGAGAGAGAGAGAGAGAGAGAGAGAGAGAGAGAGTTAAAAAGTCTGACCTGATTTTTAAACACAGATGCCACAAAACCGGTTTTGTGTAAACAGAAATAGTTCGTTGTAAATTTGAAATTACTGTGGGGATAACAGATGTTCCACATTCAAACAATACTTCTGGCTATATGTTTTAATCGTTTGAGCGTATGTATTATTCATTTACTCACTTCATATGATATATAACTCTGCAGTATGCACCTGACGAGATGCAGCGAAATGTGCCAGGCAATGAATCGTACAACATATTCTTTGTGACTTATGCGTTTACATTCACTAAGGGAATACATTGTGTTTGAATATTACCGTGGTTGAAAAACTGCACACACCCAGCACTTCTTAAGCATCATCAGGTGCGTTCCAACGTGGCTTAGGCGTTCATGTCTCTCCGTGTATATAGGGCCATTGTATTCTAGTGATGATATTCCTCCATACCATCGTCTTAGACCATCAAGCATAATTTTTCACTGTCTGCCTCTTCAACCTTTGATCTTTCGAGTCGTCACGATGTTCTCCAATGCATGTCTTCTCATTACGTAACCAAAGAACATAGTGTGCCTGTTTATTGTTTATAGCTGTGTATAATATTCTACTTTCATTTGCCCTTTCCAGACTATCTTTGTTAATTCCTTTGACCGACCAGATGTATTGACAACATTTGTCTCAAGGACTACATCTCTACTACCTCCAAGCTTGTCCGTAATACATGCATTGCTTTCAGCATTTAATCACTATTCATCATAGGCCTCCAGTAATTTCACACCCAGTCCTCCTATTCATTGCTGCCTGTTGTTGTTTCTTGCTGCCCTTTGCTGTTCCTTGCTGCCCTTTGCTGTTCCTTGCTGCCTATTGTTGTTCCTTGCTGCCTATTGTTGTTCCTTGCTGCCTATTGTTGTTCCTTGCTGCCTATTGTTGTTCCTTGCTGCCTATTGTTGTTCCTTGCTGCCTATTTGTTATTCCTTGCTGCCTTTTTGTTATTCCTTGCTGCCTATTGTTGTTCCATGCTGCCTTTTTGTTATTCCTTGCTGCCTATTGTTGTTCCTTGCTGCCTATTGTTGTTCCATGCTGCCTTTTTGTTATTCCTTGCTGCCTATTGTTGTTCCTTGCTGCCTATTGTTATTCCTTGCTGCCTATTGTTGTTCCATGCTGCCTTTTTGTTATTCCTTGCTGCCTATTGTTGTTCCTTGCTGCCTATTGTTGTTCCATGCTGCCTTTTTGTTATTCCTTGCTGCCTATTGTTGTTCCTTGCTGCCTATTGTTGTTCCATGCTGCCTTTTTGTTATTCCTTGCTGCCTATTGTTGTTCCTTGCTGCCTATTGTTGTTCCTTGCTGCCTATTGTTGTTCCTTGCTGCCTTTTTGTTATTCCTTGCTGCCTTTTTGTTATTCCTTGCTGCCTATTGTTGTTCCTTGCTGCCTACTGTTGTTCCTTGCTGCCTTTTTGTTATTCCTTGCTGCCTATTGTTGTTCCTTGCTGCCTACTGTTGTTCCTTGCTGCCTTTTTGTTATTCTTTGCTGCCTTTTTGTTATTCCTTGCTGCCTATTGTATGTTCCTTGCTGCCTTTTGGTGTTCCTTGCTGCCTATTGTTGTTCCTTTGTGTCTTTTGGTGTTTCTTGCTGCCTATTGTTGTTCCTTGCAGCTTTTGGTGTTCCTTGGTGCCTTTTTGTTATTCCTTGCTGCCTATTGTTGTTCCTTGCTTTCTTTTGGTGTTCCTTGCTGCCTTTTGGTGTTTCTTGCTGCCTATTGTTGTTCCTTGCAGCTTTTGGTGTTCCTTGGTGCCTTTTTGTTATTCCTTGCTGCCTATTGTTGTTCCTTGCTTTCTTTTGGTGTTCCTTGCTGCCTTTTGTTGTTCCTTGCTGCCTTTTGGTGTTTCTTGGTGCCTTTTGTTGTTCCTTGCTGCCTTTTGGTGTTCCTTGGTGCCTTTTGTTGTTCCTTGCTGCTTTTTGTTTTTCCTTTCCGCCTTTCGTTATTCCTTTCTGCCATGTCCTTCCCCATATTCAGTCAATCAATCAGGTGCCGTCTCCACAATGAAGGTTGGCTGCAATGGATCTCCAACACTGTCTGTCTCTCGCCTTGGCTGTACATTCTTTCAGGCTGATGTTCGTCCATCTCTTGATGTTATCTTCCCGTTTGTATCGTTGTCTACCTCTTGCTCGCGTGCCCTCAACCTTGCCTTCCACAACAGGCTCATCTCCAGGGGGCCAATAATTACCCGTATCGCTGTTTTCTTGTTGTTGACTTACCATTGCTGTCTTTGGGATATTACTTGGTGAGGTCTAAATCTCTTCCACGATGGCCAGCCATGTTCACTATTGTGTCCTGAACACGCCTCATGTGATCCACACACTCTGCTGTTTCGCTTTCGAAGCCGTTGATCTATCTAGATTCATCGCATTCTACACCGTCCCAGTCCTTCCCCATATTACAAACCGCTGTCTGTTTCAGAAACTTCTGACGTTTATTTTGCCTTATGGATGCCGGAAAATGAATGACAATGTTTAATTTGTTATTGGTTTCCCTCCCCATCATGTGCCCTGCCCAATAAGAATGCGTTTCCCATCCAACCTAATTCCTCTCTTTAAAAACCACTTAATTACAATTGGGAATTACGATTCCGCTGAGATTTTATAAAGCACCATTGATTTTCCTAGCACTAAAATAGCTTCTGTCTGACAGGATTACTCTCTCTCTCTCTCTCTCTCTCTCTCTCTCTCTCTCTCTCTCTCTCTCTCTCTCTCTCTCTCTCTCTCTCTCGCTGATTCCCCGCCCCATATTCTTATGATCACACGGTGTTTCCTTTCCTTGTCCCGATAACTAGCTAACGGTAATTTACTATGTGTGTGTACATTTCGTCACGTGCTGCTGTCAGCTTGTACAGTCTTGTGGCTGACAGTACGTGCGGTGAATGCCATGTCACTCGGCAAATATGCGACGCTCTTATGTCTCAGCACTTCCCCTCCCTCTCTTATCTCTCTTTATTTCTTGCCCCTTTGCATATATTTAATAATAAGGCTTGTATAACACTGGGTCAGGATTAATTCGTTAACAGGAAATTCAATGACTGAAAGAAGTTGACATGTGCGCCACCTCTCTCTCTCTCTCTCTCTCTCTCTCTCTCTCTCTCTCTCTCTCTCTCTCTCTCTCTCTCTCTCTCTCTTTCTCTCTCTCTCTCTCTCTCTCTCTCTCTCTCGCTGCCTCCCTTATTGTCTCTCTACCCCCGTCTCTCTATGCCTTGTTTCTTCTCGACGGCCTTGTGTCACAGCTCGGAAGGATGTCAGCGCATGAGTTGATACCTGCTGTTGGAGATCGCAAGACATTGAAAAGCATAATCGCCGACGCCAGTCGGCAAGTCACTTGATGATGATGATGATTAGCTTTGTGTTATGCCCAGCAATTTGATCAAGACGTGTCTAACTGTGGACAAGCTTTATTAGCGGATACGGATTGGAAACATTCGTTGTACAGCTACTGCTCTCCACACCTGCTAAGAATCAATTAGTTGCCGTCTCCACACTAAAGGTTGGCTACAATGGATCTGTCTCTCGCCTTCATTGTACATTGTCAGACTGTTGTTCGTCCATATCTTGATGTTATCTTCCTCTTTGTATCGTTGTCTACTTCCTGCTCGTGTGCCTTCAACCTTCCATATCTTGATGTTATCTTCCTATTTGTATCGTTGTCTACTTCCTGCTCGTGTGCCTTCAACCTTCCATATCTTGATGTTATCTTCCTATTTGTATCGTTGTCTACTTCCTGCTCGTGTGCCTTCAACCTTCCATATCTTGATGTTATCTTCCTATTTGTATTGTTGTCTACTTCCTGCTCGTGTGCCTTCAACCTTCCATATCTTGATGTTATCTTCCTATTTGTGTCGTTGTCTACTTCCTGCTCGTGTGCCTTCAACCTTATCCTGCAGTATGCTTTATGTTATGTATGTTATGTCTTTTAACATGGCCGAGACATTTCATTTGCCTCTTTTTATTTCTTTCATCATATTCTTTCCCATCAACTTTCATTCCCAGTTTTACTAGAACCTCTGTATTTGATTGTTTTTGTTTTCCTGAAATACAATATGTTCTTATGTATATCCACATCTCCAAGGCCTCTGTTCTACTTTATAATTGCCTGTGCGTTGTTCAGGCTTCCTCGCCAAATAGTGTTGAATATTCATAACATTAGACACTTTTGATTTTTAATGCGTTGTAATCTCTCTAGATGTTAATAATACTGATTTTATGTTGTTGAAAACATGTTTGGCCATTCCTATTCTCTTTCTATTATTATATGACCAAGATTTGAGAAACTTGTTACTTGTTCTAGTATGTCCTCATTTACTGTGATATTCATTGATGGTCTCTCTTTTCTACTGCTAATTATCATAGTTTTCATGTTTTGGGTATTATCTAAGCCACATTCTGCACCATGCGTGTTTATTTGTTCCTCTAGGTTTTGTAAATCTTGCTCGCTTTCTGCTAACAACGCTGTATCATCAGCATTCCTAAGATTGTTTTTATTATTTTCATAGTCCATGCAATTTTCCGACTTGTTAAAATTCTTTCTATAAGTTGAAAAGACTTGGGGACAACACGCATCTCTGTCATACTCCTCTTTCTATCTCCATGGGTGATTAGTAATAATTTCCGTACCTAATTGTACTTCTGATGTCCTTTCTGCTAGAAACCTGCTTACCAATATCACCGAATGATATTGCCCTAACCGACACCAGATAGAGGTCGTGTGGAGATACAGCACAGGGAGGGGAGGGGAGTGTGGTAACTTATCTTCTTATGAACTTGTTCATAATTACACACGGACGTGACAAGGCATGGACACAGTTTATATATACAGATTTTGTTTCCCTGACACTTTTATGACAGGTTACTCACTGTTTGTCTGTTGACAGTTTTCAAAGTTGGTCTCTTTAGAAGAAAGTCGTTACATTAAGGCTTTTTGCCCTAGAAATTACTTTAAATGAACAACTGTCTGGCTCAGAGACCATTTTTAAAGCCATTACCATCATCCTGTGTGGAGCGGCTGGCCGAGTGGCTAGATTTCTGGATTCTCCTTCGGAGACCCGGGTTTGAATCCTCGGTAGGGTGTGGTCTTTTTGTTTTTTTTTCTGTCGCGGGCAAAAAGAAAACTCTAGCCTGCACAGTCGTGGCGACTGGACTAGCCAGGCGGCCTTAATTCCTCAGGCTCAAGACCCCCCTGCCCACCGCATGATACTATACTATATTGGCCTATTGGCAGTAAATAACAGTTAAATGACAGTACCATCATCCTCTTCTGCTCCTTATCCCCGGTTGGAAAATAGAGCCTCAACCAAATCATACCAAGCCGTGGTATCTTTCTCTTGCTATCGCCTGCAGATCTCTTGATGTCCTCCCCATAATAATCTTCCATGCCTGTCTTATAAGTCTCTTCTCTTCCGTTCTGTGTGCGTGCGTAGGAGTCCCCCCCCCCCCCCCCCCCCCCCACCTCTATTTTTGCTATGTGAGTAAGGACCCTACAGCTATACTGTGGCTAGGGGTTTTCTCAGCATGTGTGTCCTATCCAGGCTAGTCTCACTTCTTGACCCACTGAACTCTGTCTAGTGGGTCACACCTGGTTATACACTCAGAGGTTTATGTGTCTGACTTTTGCATGCATTTTTGTATGGTTTACTTCCCATAGATGTCATACAAGGTAACAGGCTCTTTCCTTCGGTCATTCCTAACAATTATGTCAGGTCAGTGGTGCTAATGTCTTTTTTTTTTGTGATTTACAATTTCTGTGGGACTTTTAACATGCATAACTTGCACACAAAATCCAGTTGTTGTTTTTCTTTTGGTCCTTATCTGAGGAGCCTAGGTATCTGATCCCACCATCCAGCGGGACAGGTGATCCCATTAGAAACAAATGGTTTTTGTAAATATTCCCACATGTATGATGGGATTTGAACCCATTTCCTTTTTTAACCAGAGGTAGACACCATAATTTCGTAACCATTCCTTCCCCTCACTAATTATCTCACTGTTTGCAGTATATAATCAATAAGTAAGCCAACCATTAAGTCATGTTTTTTTTTTCTTTCCATGCCTGAAGAAGAGGTTAAGATTGTCATCTGAACATAGCTAAGATTTGGATCTTTTCATTATACCTGGATAATCAACATTTTACAGTACTTTTTTACATAATAGGAAAATCATCGTGCTTTCGTAATTAGAACGCTGAAATTACCAATAAAAACTGATCATATCTTTAAATATCCACTACTTCTGCTGCCCTTTGCCCTCAATCGTCTCACACCAAGCCCTCATATATTTGCTACCTCCTGCAACTCACTCAGTTGACTCCCCATATTATTTTTTCACTGCTTCTGTAAGCTATGCTATCTTTCCCAATTCATATTTAGTTCTAACGCTCCAGATGCCAATTGTAGAGGGATTTTCCAGACTCCTTGCTGCCTTCTCTGCCTCATCTCTGACTTCTTCTACAAGAGCCTCTTTTCCAGTTCCCACATCACTTTCAGCCTTCTTTTGAGTTCCCACACCAACCCTCCTTAGTTCTCCTCCTGTGACATGCATGGTAGGTTTCAGTGTTATTATGGCCCTTGTAACACAGGTGGCCCTTAAAAATAAAACAAAAAACAAAAAGTTTTTTTTTTTTTAAATTGTCCCGAAGCAGTTTTCTCATCTGACTGCTTTCATTACATTATCAATGCAGTTCCTTCTCAACTTTGCTAACACACCCGCTTAAAATTTGATTGATTGATTTAGGAACCGACATCACAGCATTTGGGGCATTCCCATAAACGCTCCATCCCCATCCTCAGCAGCCAGCGAAGAGTTCCAACACCAATAGTACCAGTAGCAATCTGTTTATATGTCCGTCTCGCCTTTCCTCTGAGCATCGAGCATCGGCCAGATCCCCTCGTCACTCCTCGCTGTCTCTTTCTTGCCAGACCATGGTAATCCATTTGCTCCTCTGAGGTGTACACGTGCTCCCAAAAGGCAGCAACCATGTCTGCCTTGTCATGTATCAATACTCCATCAAGTTCTGCAGAGCCAGCCAATCTGTCCGCCTGTTCATTTCCCAGCACACCGGCATGCCCCGGAGAAAAAATCCAGGCGATGCTTGTCACCCGTGACCTCCGAAGCGATGCAAGCCACTCCGCACGAAGCCTGCCCATCCTCACCCTCGTCAGCATGCTTTCTGAGTCAGTTACAATCACGATATGTGTGTGTGTCGTATTCTCCATCCAGCGGAGAGCCGCAGTGACTGCCTCCACTTCCATTCTTAAGCTGGATGTTGTGGTATCATATGCCAGGCTCTCCTGCACCAAACGTCAACCATTAGCTTTGGCTATGAACCCCCAGCCACTTCTCTCACCTCTTGACACCGAACCATCTGTGTAGATAATCACATCACCCGGGCGAGCATTATCCTGAATTAGTTGCTGGATTTCCATTTCCGTGGCCCCTGCTGGCCACTCCCTGCACTCCCGGCTCAATGTGTTTATACAATGCACAAGTCTGACTGCTCCGCTGGCACTCTGACCCACTCTTCTCCTCGTCTAATGTTCTCCAAGATGCACACCTGTCTGATCGTATCCTCCGCCTGAGCCATCCATGATTTCCCTCTTATCCGTCCCTGACCCTTAACTGCATCCAGCGCCTCATGCAACGGGTGATCTGTGTCAGCAGCTACTCTGAGATATGCCTCGCCTGCATCACCTTGAGCCCACCAGCAACAGTCGGCAGACCAAGGATGTAACGCATACACACCACTGGGGTGTCTCTGGTGCATCCCAGAATGACTCGCATAGCCTCGGTCTGTATGCGCTTCAATCTCACCAGCTGACTCTTTGAGACAGTGAGCAGTCCTAGTCCATAATCAGTCACTGAGAGGATCAAATGCTGGTATAGTGTGAGAAGCATTCTCTGCTCTGTGTCCATTGCAGCCATAGTTTTAAGTGCATTGAGTCCCTTTTGAGACCTTGTCACAACCGTCTCCACATGGTCCTTGAAGGACAGACTCCTGTCAAATGTAATTCCCAGATACTTTCAGTTTGTTATCTCTGTTGATGCTTCTACCTTCTATCGTTAGGCTTGGGACATCAGCTCTTACAATCCTGTTGGCCAGAGAGCACCACAAAACAGCCGCCTTTTCCAGGTGGATGACAGCACTAATTTCAGTGCACCAGTCAATCACTTTGTCTACTGTCTCCTGTAGTTCCTGGGCTGTTTGCTCCCTATCTCTCCCCTGCCCATATGCAAGAATATCATCTGGAAATGTTAGTATCCTTCCAACCCCTGGTACTTCTAGGTTTGCAATCTTGCTTGTATATACGTTAAAGAGCACCAGTAAGATTGCGGATCCCTGTGGCAGTTCTGGGGTTAAAATATGTAGCTCTGAGGTCCATGCCCCCAGACGGAGAGCAACCCGACGAGAATGCAGGACGTCCGCTATCCAGTTCACCAACCAGGGATTGACCCCCTTCTCCATCAGTGCGGTTATCAAAATATCATATCGAACTCTATTGTACGCATCCTCGAGATCAAGCGCTGCTGCCATCGTTTCCTGTTTACTCTGGAACCCGCTTAAAAATTTGTGCTGATATATCATATGATAAGCCAACACATTTTGTAGGCCTAAATGCATGGAGAAATAGGTGGTCAATCTTTCCCTCACTTTAGCAGATGACGAGCCTAAACACTAAACTCTTGTCTTACTGTGCTCATGACATCAGCACAGTACTTTATCAACTTCGCTAATGCGCCCATTGGCCCTTAAATATGCAAATCCCATAACCTATGAGCAAAACTATTGATTTTTTGTAACCTCATATATTAAGAGTAATGTAACTTGATCCAACGCTTGCCAGAAGTTAACAGTTACCCATTTAGAAAGCTGTCTGAAACTGCACATCAAAGACCTGTTTATGACAGCAATTAAAGCCCCTGTTGTGGTGAAATTTGAACATTCAGCGTTCATATGTCAGGTTGTCTGATGGTGTGTTTACATTGTTTACTTAATTGAAAGAGGAACAGGTGGCCAAGGGGGATGATATCTGCCTCACAAATCATGTGGAACGTGGGGTAACTTCTCATGAAGTTTTAGGGTTTTACAAAAATCTTAATTTGTACACTAACTACATAGAGACTGTTTGGAAAAGGAATCTTTTTCCTGAACCAAACCAATTAAACATTTGAGCACACCAACAATGGTACAGAAGCAGTAATGAAAACACACACTTAAATGAAAGCTCTGTACAGCAGTAATAATTCAGTAAAACTTGCCCTTTGGACCATCTTTCTTTTACTCTGCATCCTCCACTGGAGCATTGGTCCTTAACCAACTGACACCACACCATAGTATCTTTTGCTCCTGCAGGTTCCTCAATGCCCTCTATATGTTTTTCACCGTTGTCTCTAATTGTCTTCTCCATGTGTATTTAGATATCTCACTATTTAATTGGTCTGATGGGTTCCAGTGGAAGGATGCTCTAGTTGTACTATTATCAGGTTGTGTCATTGAATGTCCCATTCTGCACTAGTGTTTCTTCCCTAAGCTCCTCATTAGTGATTCTGCCATACCATTTTTGTCATTCTATATTGCGCAGACACCATTTAATGAACGTTTATAGTTTATTGGTAATTGTTTTAGTGATTATCCATGTTTCTGATCCATACAGTGGTGCTGATTTAACATCATAGTTAAATGTTCTAAGTTTGAATAATGAAGATACAAACAATATGTTGTGCAATGTTTTGCCTGGCGTATTTCACTACATCATGTCAGGTACATACTACAGAAATAATTCAATATATAATAAAGTAATTTAATGTATTAGCTGAAATACACAGCACACTGTTATATGATTACCTCTAGGTGCTATCACCATAGTTTTAAAGAGACTGCTATTAGCTGATGTACACAGCACACTGTTATATGATTACCTCTAGGTGCTATCACCATAGTTTTAAAGAGACTGCTATTAGCTGATGTACACAGCACACTGTTACATGATTACCTCTAGGTGCTATCACCATAGTTTTAAAGAGACTGCTATTAGCTGATGTACACAGCACACTGTTATATGATTACCTCTAGGTGCTATCACCATAGTTTTAAAGAGACTGCTATTAGCTGATGTACACAGCACACTGTTACATGATTACCTCTAGGTGCTATCACCATAGTTTTAAAGAGACTGCTATTAGCTGATGTACACAGCACACTGTTACATGATTACCTCTCTGCAGATCTCAACCACAGTTGATTATATTTAACAAACAGTACGTGGAAAGCCTCTTTTGCTAGAAAATATTTTTGAGTTGGCTCATATTGGTAGCTTCTTCTTCTTCAACATTTAGTGTTTACACTTCGTCCATTCTGCCATGGGCTACGTCAGGATGTGTTGCTTGAGGTCTATGCCTGTTCCCCAGAGTTTGTCTCAAAGGGTTGCTACTGCAAGCCAGAATTCCTTTCTATGTTCAGGACAGTCTCTTATGATAAGCTTTGAGGATTTTCTTTAGTGCTCCATGGGAAATGCTCTAAGTCTAAAATGTTCTGTTCTGAGTCAGAGGATTCTGGTCTGCTTATTTCTACCAAGCTTATTTTATCCTGTCTTGCTCTGGTCTGTAGCTTTTATTTTCTTTCCTTAATTGATCCTCATAGATTGCCGAAGAAGTGCTTTTACCTCTCAATAACTCTGAGAGTGATAGGGCTTCTTGAGGTCTCCTCCTCACTCACTGTTACATTGTGCTTCTAACAAGAAAAAACAGCTACAACCCATGGCAGTAGTGAATCTTATACCTCTCCATAGCTCAAAGCCTGGACTGAATTGTAGAGACCATGTGTTGCCCACGCAGCATGATCCTTCTCTCTGCTTGCCTGGTTTATTCCAGAGAAAAGGTAACACCAATACGTCTGCAACAAGGCAAGCTGCAGAAGCTGCCGGATCAGCAAAGCAGTGTTCTAACTGTCCAGATCTTCTCCTGTCTTTGCCATATTCGTAACAAGATGCAATTTTAACATCTTTCCGCATTGTACAGATCTGTCATTGTTTACTGTATGTCACTATCATGTGTAAGTATATGCTTTGTCCAGAAACTGATTGATTATCTAGAAATAATGTCATAGCATTCTAAACGTATGCTTAATTACCCCCAGCAGATGTGAAAGTGTTGGAATACGCATAACATTTAAATAACATAAAACAGTAATGGTGACACCTTTGAATTTTATGCATGAGATTCTGCCTGCTACTGATTTCTTCTTCTTTTACCAATATCGCCCAGTGGGTGATATTAATCTCTCTCTCTCTCTCTCTCTCTCTCTCTCTCTCTCTCTCTCTCTCTCTCTCTCTCTCTCTCTCTCTCTCACTCTCTCTCTCTCTCTCTCTCTCTCTCTCACTCTCTCTCTCTCACTCTCTCTCTCTCTCTCACTCTCTCTCTCACTCTCTCTCTCTCTCTCTCTCTCTCTCTCTCTCTTCTCTCTCTCTCTCTCTCTCACTCTCTCACTCTCTCTCTCTCTCTCTCTTTCTCTCTCTCTCTCTCTCTCTCTCTCTCTCTCTCTCTCCCCCCCCCCCCACCCCCAGTGCTGCTCTATTTGTGTACCATATTGTTCATGTCTGTTTCTACTTCTCTCCTCCGTGAGTTTTTAGGTCTTTTCTCCATAAGTTTTTAGTTCTTCCTCTATTCCCTGTGCTCTGTGGGTTCCAGAATAAAGTTTTTCTAGGTATACTATTCTCAGGTTTTCTCAATATGTGAATATCCATAGCCTGTCATAGGTATGTGTCTAGTCCTGTCCATGAGCTTCACACTGATCATATTGCATACCATTCTATTCCTTCTGTTTTGTGGAGGCACTAGTTAGTGAATGTTTGTAGTTTATGTGTAATCTGTTTGGTTGTTCTCCGTGTTTCTGATCCATACAGCAGTACTGGTTTAACATTAGAATTGAATATTCTAAGCTTTCTGCTGAGTTTACTTTCTGTTGACTTCCACAAATTTACCCCCCATGTGTTACCGGGACCCTTAAGGGAAGCCAAGAATAGTAACCTACCACGCATGTCGTAAGAAGGGACTAAAGGATTTTGCCTGTGTTATTGGGACTGTAACAGGACGGGGTAGGTTCCATGTCACCTGCCATTATTTATGGGTTCTAGTGTAATATACTTCTGTTTCATTTTTTGTCAATGGTTGTCGATGGTCTGTCCCCATTAATTTTACTAAAGCATAGACTGTCCCCACTTCCATCTGTTCCCATTAATTTTACTTAAGCATAAACTGTTCTCACTTCCTTCTGTCCCCATTCATTTTACTAAAGCAGTAAAGCATAGACTGTCCCCACTTCCATCTGTCCCCATTAATTTTGCGAAGCATAGTCTGTCCCCACTTCCATATGTCCCCTCTCATATTGGTATAAATATATGTGGGAGGAAACAGTCATTAGTAAAATGTGCCATAATAATAATTTTGTCTTTTAATGAAAAGATCTTGTGACAACCTGTTTGGTTTCAGACACCATTTGTGATTGTATTATTTCAGTCTATATCAAGAATCTTCATCGTGAAGGAAACAAAGTGTTTGCACTCTACGTGGGTGACTACTACGGAGATGTTGGAGTTCTGGAAGGTCAGTTATTTATTTATTGCTCTTGAAAATTTGAAATCAAGCTTGGATGTCATTAAATATTAACACAGTGTATTGGTGTTGGGCAAGGTAGCCTGTGCTAGCTGCTGTGGCTGATTTTCATGTTGGTGACCTATCATTGTTCATGATAGTCACCATAACACCACTCATGATAGTGACCATATCACCATCCAAGGTAGTGAGCATGTCATTATAGTGACCATTTCACCGCTCATGATAGTGAGCATGTCATAATAGTGACAATATCACCACTCGTGATGGTGACAATATCATCATTCTTTATAGTGACTTTATTCTCATTCTTGATAATGACCAATAGCATAGCCTACGATGGGTAGCGTTGTGATATTCTGTTGTGATAATTTGGTGTGTCCAGTGTGTGCCGCGTGGTTACACACCCGCTTCACACGCGTGATCCGGGACTGGTTCCGGATCCGGTCAGGGATATGCACTACTGACGAGCTCAAATGAGGGCGAAACTCGAGTATAGTGCTTCCATATTGACGTGGATAGGCCTTAGGTTCATACCAGAATGCGATCGGCGTTGCCAGTAGTGGGTTGTGCTCAATATTTAAAAGACCAATACACCACAGTTAACTACCATTTCATGACTTTTATAATGACCGTGTTACCACTGTTGGTAATGATCATATCACCATTATTGATAATGATTATAGCACCACTGTAATGACCATATCACCACTTTTGAGGGTGACAGTATCACCACTCGTGATAGTGACCATATCACAATTCTTGATATTGATCACATCACAACTCTTGTACTGTTCTTTCCCCTAGAACAGGTGCCAAACACCAATTCTGACATCACCACCATCACCTTATTCAGTCCCAAGACTGGAGTTGAAGTCACCTGATCATATCACACAACTCATCCCTATTCTGAGCATTTCTCTTCAGCTCTGCATAATACTGAACCTCAATAGCCATCATTGCTAGTGTGATATAGTTGATACACGGATATTCTATCTTTCTTTCCTCATTGATTTTACCTTCCAGTATAGTCAGTAGCAAACCTCTCTGTGTCATATTGTAACCATCCAAGTCACCTTACATTTTTTGTAAATTGTTCAACACTTGTCTATCTATATCTATATTCTCCATTATGTTCAGGAATGGCATTAGTATCAATGGCCTGTCCTGTGCTGAACTTTCCCCGCATAACAACCTTTCAAAATTTCTCTATATTAGTTAGTCAACAGACATCCTCATTGCACTTCGAACCATTCAGTCCATAAGTGTTTGGGTCCCCTCCTTAGTAAATTCCGCAGCGTGTAGCGGCTGACGACACAAGTTCTGTGTTGCTTTATTAATCTTCTTTAGCTTCCTGCATAGTGTTCTTGTCTAGCCACACCTATTTTAACTTGCTACTCTTGCAGTCTGACCATGGTTGTAGATTCACAATCATCTCTTGGTTCTCGCAAGTCTTACTTCTTGTAGAGCATTCACTATATCAGCATGGTCCATGGCTTCATCCACCCTTGTAAGCTAGAAGTCATGCCTCTGTTGCTGTCGTGTGTAAATTATTAATCATATATTGAAGTCCACATACATTGTGATTTTTCTCTTCTCCACATTCCCCAGTACACTGTCTCAATAATTATCTTTCCTAGATTGTCATGTGCTTTTACATGTCCAAAATATTTCATTTCCTTTATGTTTGTTTGTCTTAATAACCAATCTTCTTCAGTATTCAGCTCTTGTGGATCTTGAGCTTGTTTTCCTTTCCATCCAATGAATTCTCAATACTAAATATGCCTTATTGTAATATAAAATAAAAATTCTAATAAAATTGTCTCCAAGCAGCTTTCTGCAAGTGGGTCTGTCATGTGATAGCGGCATTAGATTTTATAGGCCAAGAGCAAGGAGGGATAGCTGGGTAATCTTTCTCTCATTTTAACCAGCGACTGAGCCTCGGCCTAGAACTGGTGTCCAACCGTGCTAGTGGACATTACCATCACAGTTCGCTATCAACTTCACTAGTAAGCCCTCCTTATTTTGATACTATGCCTCAAGTATATTTTGAATGTGGTTACTTCTCATTTTGCTTTTGTTGTATTTACTGAACTCTCTTGTAGAGAGTGTTTGTAAAGTCTCACTACACTTTGTATGTAGAACGCCGCTTGTTGGAGAGCATGTTTTCTGTTTGCAAGATGAAAAAAATACTCTCCAACAAACAACTGTTCTACATACAAAGTGTAGTGAGACTTTACAAACACCTGGTATAACTGTAAAACGTGTGTTTAGACTGCTTCCATGTAATTTTCTTCATGTAAATAAATACAACCACAGGTCCAACTCCTGGAAGGATTCAAGAGCTAGTACAAGAAGACAGACAGAAAGCTGCACAGATTGAGGCACATGTCACCCAGGTGTTCAAGGACAACAATGTAGGTTACCTCCCATCAAAATCTTAACTGCCTGCTGTTTTTCTTTTAAAGTGCACACCAGGTCAATGTCAGGTGTGATAAAGGCTTATCCACCGTAAACAAATTTACCTGCACTTTTATGAAACAGATCTCTCAACATCTCAAGTGTTTATATTACCCTGTTTACCTCCTTATTCTGTTCTGGTTCAGCTCTAATGTTAACTTGAGTCTTGCATTATTCACTGGCTCTGTGGCCAAGGACGAGACACAGCTGTGGGTAATTTGGCAGCAGTACTGCCTTGCGTTGGATTTTTTATAAAATGTTATGGATGCCAGTAGTTCAGACAGCAATGGCAAACTACTAAACTAAACTTGCCAAGAGATCACAAACAGCCAAAGAATGCTGAGGTTGACTGTGATGTCCTGTAAAGGGTATGCAACTAACTTAATTTGCATTATTCAGATCATTTTTTAACATCAGTCTTGCATTACTAACATCCTTGTTTGACTAAAAGAAAAGGTATTATGTTTATAGAAAGATCATTTTTACTCTTTCTCTCACTCTCCCTCCCTCTCTTTCTCTCTCACCCCCTCCCTCTCTCGCTTTTTCATTCTCTCTTTCCCTTTCCTCCCTTTCTCTCTCCCCTCCATCCCTCTCCCTTTCTTTCCCCCCTCTCTCTCTCTCTCTCTTTCTCTCTACTCCCTCCCTCTCTCTCCTCCCTCCCTCTCTTCTCTCACTCCCTTCCCTCTCTCACCCCTCTCCCTCTCTCTCACTCCCCTCCCTCTATCTCTCTCTCAGAGGCACACATTCACACACAGAGTTAGCTAGTTAGTCAATCTCTTTGGTTAAGTGGTTAAGCCCTCAGCCTTGTGCTCTGAAGGTTGTGGGTTCAGTTTTGTACTTTGTAATTTGTTTCATGAGTTCAATTTTTCACAGAGACTCCTCAAAAGTGTTGCTGTGGAATGTGTACTGTGTACAACGGTTTCGGCAGGCCATACTGTAGACAGAGACTGATCCGTATGGGATAAAACCTGGTGCAATGAAGTCAATTCCCCTCACCTTTAAACTTTTTTATGTTAATTTTTAATCTTATCTTTGATGAATAAAATGTTTACTTTACCTGGATGTAGAGAACTCACAATATACCTTCTGGGTAGAGAATTTATAGTTCCAGATGTGAGAGACATGCTTGTTAACTGTTTCACCACTCACTCCTCTAATTTTACTGACCACAAACATCTTTACTCAGCAACGTACTTCTCTGTATGGACATAACAAGCCACTTCTCAATCTTTACTTAACAGCCCACTTCTCTAATCTTTACTTAACCACCCTCTTGTCTATGTATGCTAAACAATCCACTTCTGTATCTTTGCTTAACCACTTACATTGCTACATGCTATCAAGCACCCATTTCTCTGTTTTTGCTCCATCACCTACAACTAATACTTTAGCCACAGACAACATCATAGTGGCTCAGAAATAATAGTTAGGGAATCATGGATTCTGGACGATAAACAGGCACCGACCAGTACAATACAGAGCGTTAAAGACACTATGTGCATGAACATGCATGAGGCAGGGGAACTGATGATGGACCAAGAGTCTTTCCATGGGCTATGATGAGAGCAGTGTTCTTCTAAGCACTTGTGGATGATAAGTTTTGCACGTTTCATAATTGTTCCAGTCTCTCAATACACAAGGTAATGGTAATCCAAGAGCAGATGCTGCTTGAAGGGTGTAAAGTGGTAGAACTTCACATATACCGATGCACAAAACTATGTATGAGATAGAATGCATAGGTGGTGATTTGCCAGGGGCAGGATTCATACTAACCAATACCTCTCTTGACATCCATGTGGGGCATCCTGGGCAGACACTTGTTTGCTGAGTTAAGGGAGGATCAGCCGTGGTGTCATCTATGATGAAGCCTGCTGAAGACTCCAGCTTTAAATGCTGTAAGACTAAGTGAGTCACAGGAATTCTATACGATGATGTGCTGAAAAGCACACCTTGGCCTTTGAATATAAATGTGTTAAAATTGGACGAAAAGGAGGTCAGACACATCTATCCAACAGAACTCAGTGTTGAAGAAGATTGGTTGTTAAGGCACACACACAAATAAAGTAAGACATCTTGAAACATCTTTTGTAAAACAAAATTTAAGTCTAGAAAAGATATTTATGAAGGGAAGTGTACTGGGGAGGTAGAGAAGAAGACCACAAAATAGATGGATTAAAGATGTGGTAGATATTTTGCTCATGAGATGCAAGGCATCTGACTCATGATTTGAAAATAATTAGTGTGAAGTTCTACACAGACCATTGGAAGATGATAATGAATGTAGGCAATTAACATGCAAGTTTTGCATTCACTGCTAAGAAGAATTATGATCTTGCCTGGAATGAAGATTGTTTGCCACAGGGATGGAACTCATAAGACCCGGGTTGTTTAAACCATGTAAGAGTGAACGGCTTGGAATCTATAGGTTTCAACAACAAATATTGTGTGATGAGACAGCCAGTTCCCTAGCTCATTGTCTTTTCTTCTCAGAGAAATCTTGTCTGGGTTGTGTATTACCAGGGCCCATAAGGGAAGTAAAGGGTGGTATCACTACAACGGGCCGTACATGTCATAAGAGGCGACAAAGTGGGGTTGGCGGGAGACTGGCTGACTCAGCACCTAGAAAACTTTAGCTGTAAAATCCAGTCAATCATAAATTAGCTGCAAAATACAGTCAGTCAGGAACAAGTCTACAAAGGGCTTGATGTGAGTTCGTTAAGCGCCAGTGCTGCATTGGTAAGTCAAAGGCAGCAGAAGAAGAAGAAGAAATCTAGTATTTATTTTATGAAGCTGACTGAGTCCAGAACTAATATGAATTTAGAAAATAAAATACCATCATCCACAAGGGATGGATCCTGAATTGCTGTGTTAGTAAACCAGTGACGCACCATCTGCATGACTCCAAAAGCCAGAATCATTATCATCATCATGTGCTGACTGGCCTTCACAGGCAGTCATGCTCCTCCACATGCATCTGTCCTCTGTGTTCTTGATCAGATTGACCAGTGGCCATCCTCTGTGTTCTTGATTAGATTGACCAGTGGCCATCCTCTGTGTTCTTGATCAGATTGACCAGTGGCCATCCTCTGTGTTCTTGATCAGATTGACCAGTGGCCATCCTCTTGTGTTCTTGATCAGATTGACCAGTGGCCATCCTCTGTGTTCTTGATCAGATTGACCAGTGGCCATCCTCTGTGTTCTTGATCAGATTGACCAGTGGCCATCCTCTGTGTCCTTGATCAGATTGACCAGTGGCCATCCTCTGTGTTCTTGATCAGATTGACCAGTGGCCATCCTCTGTGTTCTTGATCAGATTGACCAGTGGCCATCCTCTGTGTTCTTGATCAGATTGACCAGTGGCCATCCTCTGTGTCCTTGATCAGATTGACCAGTGGCCATCCTCTGTGTTCTTGATCAGATTGACCAGTGGCCATCCTCTGTGTTCTTGATCAGATTGACCAGTGGCCATCCTCTGTGTTCTTGATCAGATTGACCAGTGGCCATCCTCTGTGTTCTTGATCAGATTGACCAGTGGCCATCCTCTGTGTTCTTGATCAGATTGACCAGTGGCCATCCTCTGTGTTCTTGATCAGATTGACCAGTGGCCATCCTCTGTGTTCTTGATCAGATTGACCAGTGGCCATCCTCTGTGTTCTTGATTAGATTGACCAGTGGCCATCCTCTGTGCCACTCTGCCAACACAAAATGTTCTCCCTGTATTCACCCCTGTCTCTAACAGCACCATACAGACACATGGGGAAGAGAATTAGGGTTAATAATAATTGGGGGACTAGTGGTGAGCTGCAGGAGATAGCAACAGATAGGATGACTAGAAGTGAGTTGGTTAAGGGCCTATGCTTCAGTGGGGAATAAAGGGCAGAAGACGAAGATTTCTCTGTCTCCTGTTTTGTTTTTTGTTGATTTTTATTTTTGTTTTGTTTTTTGTTGTCTTTTTTATTTTTTTTTATTTTGTCTTGTTTGTTGAGCTCGCTGGCTTTGAACTCAAGCGTAGTCCCTACACACAATTTCTAGTAGGGCTAGATTGAATTTTGTGTGCAGATTAGCTTTCCCTATTAAATGCCACTCGCCATCAGGTGAACCACTCCGACTTCAGAGGTACTTGTAATTTAGTCCCCAAGTCAAGGACGAGAGGTCAACATCTTAGTCCAACTGTCCGGTGTAGGGTTTGAACCCCTTACCTCGGCATCAGCACACCGGATGTTTAAGAACACTCTCTCTTATCCATTCAGCCATGCTTATCTCCTGATACCTCTGCCTCTAATACCCTGGTTGTTTCAACTCTCTTCAGATTCTTTTGTCTCATAATGTGACCAAAAACTTAGAAAAGAACTGTCACATTGCATATTTAGAATTCTTAAATAATGCCAACTATAAACCCTTTTGTGCTCATCAGATTTCAGGAACATTCACCAGGCTGGTTGGTAGGGATGTGTGGCATACCATCCTTGAGTACAGCAAGAGCATCAAGGCAGACATGATTGTTGTTGGATCTCGAGGAATGGGCAAAATCAGGAGAACAATTCTGGGCAGCACAAGCGAAAGTGTGCTGCACCACTCAGACGTGCCTGTCCTCATCTGCAAGATCCCACATACATCACATTCTTCACATACTTCACAACACCACTAATTCAGGGTGCTGTACCTAAATCTCTAATCAAGCATGATGATATATACAAGAGACTCTGTACTAGTAATCTCATCCTGTGTTATAAATCCTTGTAGTTATTCATTATGTGGCCACTAACCGTGAATCCATACATTTTAAGTTAACATTGCCGCTTACAGATACGGTTGTAAAGGTCATGTTTTAATATTATAATTAATCAAGAATATACCGCCCATGTGTTACTGGCGTCCTGGGGAGATGCAAACAGTGATAACACTATAACCCATCATGCATGTCTTAAGACGCGGCAGAGAAGGGTTTTGTTTGATGTTGGCTACCCAGTCCTCTAGAACACTACAAATGCCAAGTCCAACTACTCATGAACAAGTCTAAAGATAAGGAAACAAGAAAATCTCAGCCAACCAAAGGGAAAGGAGGTTCTTTAGCTAGTAGAAGTATGAAGTGATGCAGAGAATGCCACAAGAAGTCTGGATTGCTGACTCTCTTTCATGTGGGAAAATATCCAGAATTAGCACCAGGTGTGTTAGAGCTGTGTATGAACTGGGAAAGAATTAGAAAGTCTCTTATTTATAACCCACAGGGCCAACTAAATAGAGGGGCACCTAAAACACTTGGAGAAGATAATTAGAGGTAGAGATGGGTCATGTTAGAGGAATATGGAAGCAGCTGAAAGGGATAGCAAAAGTTAGGACAGCTTGTTAGTTTGGGGGTCATGGGTTTAAATCCCCAATGAGGCAGAGGTTGTTTACCATGTTTCTTATGAACTTCAACAAAGTAGAGCCTTGTCTGAGAGATTGTGGTGTCTACTATAGGATCAGAAGGTGCTGGGTTCAATCTCAGCTTAGGACTGAACTGTTTCCCAGAACCACTGGTATCTAGTGATATCACACATCCCCCTGATCTCTTGGGTAGTGAGATTGGATACTTAGCCTTTTCAGGTTATGGCAAATAAATAGAGGTCCTGTTTGCAAGTTGTTGTCATTAAAACATTTGAAGTTGCTCAGAATACGCTGTAAATCAGAACCAAAACGTATGAAATAGAATTAAATTACAGTAGCTATTGTAGTGATATTTCTCAACATATTTAAAGATAATGAAAAATTATATGCCGGATAGAGCTGGAAAAATGGTATCCATTGGTACCTCATTCAAGTGCCCACATCAGTTAATTATAACAGGAGATGTTAAATCCTATTTTGTGGATGAATTGTCAATTCAGGTTTAGAGAGAGAGACAGACAGACAGATACTCAGTTGCCAAATTGCAGAAGTGAGTTGTGACAGTCATAAAATGTGTACCAGATAATTGGGAGAGAAAGGGAACTGACCACCCCGTCCCATTTGCCATGACCTAGCATATGTGAAGACCTAACACTTCTTGCTCCAGCAGCAATATCTTCTGTGGGACTACCTTAACACTGTCACTGGTCAACTATTACCAAGCAGGTATCAAATAGTTGTGGTCAGTGACATAACAACATAATATTTTTTTTAAAGTTGCATATCCCTTACAGGACGTTGCAGTCAACACCAGGACTTTACCACCATTGTTGATGTCTTGGAAAGTTTTTATGTTCAGTAGTGTGCCATTGCTTTCTGAATGACCGGCTCCCATACCAACACATTAACACCAGCGCGACATGGTCTGCTGCCAGATCGGTCACTGTTGTTTTTCAAACATGGCTAAGCAGCATTACGAATCACGTCCGCAACATCATCGCCACGGAGACCGGCCATAACAATAACAACAACAACAAACTCTTTATAATGTTATTTCAGGTGTTTTATTCTGATAGAAACTGGATCATTTTTATTGCAAGAGGTAGAATGATTTTAGTGTTATCTCACATTGTTGTTATAAATGTTGTTATTATAATGTTCCCCACACAAGCGTCATAAATGCGTGGAAATATTGACCCTCAAATACTGGCCCTGTGGCATTTAAGAGTTAAACGACTAATCACATATACATATATGTGTTGGTGGTGTGTGTTTTTAATCAGAAGTACTAGAGCTCATGTTTTTTGTTTCCACATTTTGAACCTTGCCAGATTGGATCTTTATTGCTGTTGCTACTTTATAGATCTAATGGTCTCATATTATCTTTTTGATTCAGAATTATATTCTTCCCCATTCTGTAAGCACTAGTCAGTACTCATTGTTTATCTGTTGGCATGGGAGTACCAGATATATCCAGTTAATTGTACTCATTATTTCAGATGTTTCATTCTAATAGAAACTGGGTAATTTTTATTGCAAGAGGCAAAATGATTTCAGACTACCAGTCACCTCTTATTGCTTATGTTGTATCATTTCAGTGCCACATTGTTATTATTATTATAATGGTCCCCACACTACACACTGACTTCCCAAATTTACCCTCATGGTGTCACTAACTTCCCATTATTTTCGCTTGCACTTTCCATTATTATTATTATGATATAATCATGAAGATCTGCAGTGTGAGAACATCTGTGCAGCTAATTCCTAACTGTGATTCATCGAGGACTACATAAGAAAGTTATTAGCCTAGTATTTATTATATTTGTAGAGTTGCAACACACTTACCTAATGGAGAGGAACCTTATGATGATGAGAAACCCCATGGTTCTTATCTATTAAAAGACCCTACATGTTCCAATGTTTGATGCTGGATTTGTATGTCTTTAACTTTCCATTACTGTCAATGTTTAAGGCTCACGTATATTTATTTCCCAGATGTTGTTTTTCAAGCCATGAAAAGTGAAGGTAGTCACATAGTGCTTTGATGGCAGGGTGCAGGGTTAATTCCCTACTTTGGTCATGGACTTTATTATTGACTTCTCATTCAGGAATCAATGGCAAACTGCTGAACATAAAAATGCATAGAAAATTAACCTGGAGTTGGGGTTGATTGCCATGTCCTGCAAAGGACATGCATCATTTTTGTTTTTCAGTTCTGTGATAGATATTGATGTTATGTGTTTTTTTATTCTTTGCATATTCATGGCACTAGGTATTATGAGCTGTGATGACTAGTTCCCTTGCTCACTTGGTACCTCATCTGCACAGACAAAGCCTAGACAATTCAGAAAATGAAATGATACCCATAGCTAGCCAGAAGCTTGCAGCCTAGGGTCCCCAGTCTGAGAAGAACACCTTGTGTGGACAGTCTCTCAGAGAGTTGGCCATCTGCATCTGTGGGTCACAGGTGTGGATTTGGGAATCTCCATGTTGAAGTGGTCAATCCATCTGCCTTACGCTCCGAAGGTTGTTGGTTCGTTTCTATGTGGTTAGACCACAATTACCTTTTTTCCAGAGATTCCCAAGGGTTCTCACTGGGGCTACAGAGTTTGCACATTGTGCGATGTTCTTGGCAGACGACTGTGGAGACAGACAGAGCCAGATGTCTTACAACCCTGTATAATGACGTCAGCCCTCTTGCCTGTAACCTTTTAGCCTGTGGATAACCAGACTTTTTAACTGTGGATAACCAAACCTTTTAACTATGGGTAACCAAACTTTTTAACTGTGGATAACCACACTTTAACTGTGGATAACCACACTTTTTAATGCTTGATAACCACACATTTTAACTGTGGATAACCACTTTTTAACTGAATAACCACACTTTTTAACTATGGATAACCAAACTTTTTAACTGTGGGTAACCAATCTTTTTAACTGTGAATAACTAAACCAAACATCTCAGAAGACTTCTAAGAATTTGCTCGATAAAGAATGGGAATCTGCTTCACAGGAACAAACCTGCAAGACAAATCGTGAGGGCTCCAGTGAAAAGATCAGATTGATCACTGAATATGAAGAATCGGGCACCCATTGTAGGGGGATCAATCTCAGGGTAGCATAGCTCGGAAACAACAGAATACTGTTGTGTCTGGGAAATTAACTCAGTCTTCTATAATGATAGTATGTGTTACGACATCCCTTGTCATGGGAGTACTATATATGTCAAAGATAACTGTACTCTATATAAATAGGTGGGAGGCTCTGTAGCTTAGGGGCTAGATCTGCTGCCAGGCAAATTCAGATTTCTGTAAATTACCCAGGGCTGTCAGGTCGATCCTGCCTAAAATGGTACCAAGAATGTCCTTGAAAGTAAAGGCGGCCAGCGTGATACTGACCACATCGCCTGCCGAGTGCCGCGTGATCTATGAAACTATGGTTCTAGCACCAAATGCCAGATGCACCTTAAAGTAGGTAAAATAATGCTTTACTAACTTACTTCACTGCATGAAAAGGTACTCTCTTTTTAGCTGGTGCATTGATGTAGTGGTTAGGAAGTTAATGCTGACAATGTCACGTTGGCGTTTTTTTTACACTCCCTAGTACTTTATAGAACACGTTGTAAAGGAAAATGTCTACATGATACATAGGACAACGTGATATCTACATTATCACGACAGTTACTGACCTGCTGTCATGGAGGAGGTCAACATTTGTAGTGCAGGTACCATTGACTATTTAATCATGTGGTTGTTGTTATTATTATTGTTATTACTACTATTAGACCAAGTATTAGAAAGTTGTTGTAGTGCAGTGGTCAGCACGCTGGACGGTGGTCATTTTATCAAGTCCCTATCCATACAGATTCTTACAATTGACATGGCTCTCAGGCCTAATATGGGTCAAGGCAGCTGGTGGGTGATTGACCACATCATCCATCAAATATCAATTGTCTATAACAGTAGGGGGCTAACACCATATACCTCCTACACCTCACGGTGTGGGAAACCCCATTTGATGTTGTACATACTACTCCCACTACTACTGCTGCTGCTGCTAATACTGCTCCTACTACTACTAAGTAGTAGTAGTCGCTCTTTTTTTTAAGCGACTACTATTACTACTACTACTACTACTACTACTGCTACTACTACTACTATTACTACTACTACTACTACTACTACTACTACTACTACTACTACTACTACTACTAGTATTACTACTACTACTACTGCTACCACTACTATTCTACTACTACTGCTGCTACTACTAAAACTGCTGCTGCTACTACTTTTACCACTGCTACTATTACTGCTACTACTAATACTACTACTGTTACTACTACTACTGCTGCTACTACTACTACTACTACTACTACTACTACTACTACTACTACTACTACTACTACTACTACTACTGTTTGGCACCTGTGGCTTAGGGGTTAACGAAGTAATTCCCCAACACGATGAGTTAAGGGATTAAAATCATCTGTGGTCAATTTGGAAGCAGCTCGCTTTGCAATGATTTTGATGGTACCAGGTGCTGGCCATTTAGAAAGCAATGGCAAACTACTGAATGTACGATTGCCTTGTAAATCACAAGCAGTCATTAAATGCTGGGGTTGATTGCAGCGTAGTGTAAATGACATGCATGTAACTGTTTGTTTAAACCACTAGTTGATTATATTATTATTATATGTAACCAAGTATTTATACAATATGTTTGCCTGCTAATGTCAGTTGATTAAAGCCCTTTTAAGTGTGTAAATGACAGGCAACTAACTTTTTGTTTAAAACCACCAGTTGATTATTATTCTCGTTATATGTAGCAAAGTATTTAGACAATGTGGAGAAACATTTTGTTTGCCCGATACCCTCAGTTGAGTATAAACCTTGTATGTGTAGCTGATGTGTTTTACAGTATTTTGTACAATGTATAGTTCTCTGTTTCAGTGTTTACTTGAGCAGTAGACTCCGTGGAACAAATAAATGACACTGTGCTTTGTTGTTTTACTATTTTCTTTGTTTGTTGCATGCACTTGAGTACTATCAAATAAAAACAGCGTTATTCAGTTGTTTATGCAGTTTTTTTTTTTAAATTTATTTTGTTTTGTCTTAAGTGTTTTGTTTTTTTTACAAAGTTCCTGACTGGGCAGTCTTTTATCATACTTCTTCAGTGTGTTTAAACTGTTTGTTTCCACTTGTTTTATCCAGTAGCTGTTTCCTTCTGATGTCTGCACTGACTTCCCATTGTTTTCCTTTGTTTTCCAAACTGACTTTCCAATTGTTTTCCTTTGTTCTAACACTGACTTCCCAATTGTTTTCCTTTGTTCTCAATAATTACTTCCCAATTGTTTTCCTTTGTTCTCAATAATTACTTCCCAATTGTTTTCCTTTGTTCTCAATAATTACTTCCCATTTGTTTTCCTTTGTTCTCAATAATTACTTCCCAATTGTTTTCCTTTGTTCTCAATAATTACTTCCCATTTGTTTTCCTTTGTTCTAACGCTGACTTCCCATTTGTTTTCCTTTGTTCTCAATAATTACTTCCCAATTGTTTTCCTTTGTTCTCAATAATTACTTCCCATTTGTTTTCCTTTGTTCTCAATAATTACTTCCCAATTGTTTTCCTTTGTTCTCAATAATTACTTCCCATTTGTTTTCCTTTGTTATCAGTAATTACTTCCCAATTGTTTTCCTTTGTTCTCAATAATTACTTCCCATTTGTTTTCCTTTGTTTTCAATAATTACTTCCCAATCGTTTTCCTTTGTTCTCAACACTGACTTCCCATTTGTTTTCCTTTGTTCTTCACACTGACTTCCCATTTGTTTTCCTTTGTTCTCAATAATTACTTCCCATTTGTTTTCCTTTGTTCTCAATAATTACTTCCCATTTGTTTTCTTTTGTTCTCAATAATTACTTCCCAATTGTTTTCCTTTGTTCTCAACACTGACTTCCCATTTGTTTTCCTTTGTTCTCAATAATTACTTCCCAATTGTTTTCCTTTGTTCTTCACACTGACTTCCCATTTGTTTTCCTTTGTTCTCAATAATTACTTCCCATTTGTTTTCCTTTGTTGTCCGCACTGACTTCCCATTTATTTTAATTTGTTCCCCGCACTGATTTCCCATTAGTTTTCCTTTGTTCTCCGCACTGACTTCCCAAGACGTTTTCTTTTGAAAATCATATCCTCTGTTGTCCAGACTCACATCTGATATCTTCATTTGGTTTTCCACACTGACTTTCTATTTTGTAAAACTAACCTCCCATTATTTTTTATCTATTCTCTATACTTTAAAAAAAAACCCATTAAGTTGCATGTCCTTCACAGGACGTAGCAGTCAACCCCAGCATTTTTGCTGTTCATGATTCCTGGGCACATTTTACGTTCAGTAGTTTGCCATTGCTTTCTGAACGACTGGCTCCTATACCTTTTTCGAAAAAACCAGCATCGCTGTGTTTCGAACCCGGGTATACGGGCTCACAAACCACATTCGCAAGCCCTTAGCCACACTTACTTCCCATTATTTTAATCTATTCTCTACACCAGTGGTTCTCAACCTTTTTTCGTCCGTGCCCCCCCCCCCCCTCACCATATTTTCAGAACGTCATCCCACCCCCCTTCCTATAAAAAATTTGGCCCGTGGCACCTCCCCCCCCCCCTTTTCTCCGTATTTTCAGAATGTCACCCCCCCCCCCCTTTCATATTTCCTATCTAAAACCCCCCCCCCCCACCCCTGCACAGTATACGTAAAAATGGAAGGTACATTTAATAGCATATACTAAAACAAGTCTAGACATCCACATAAAACATGATTTGTGGGTCTACTTACTTTATAAAATTAATTTTAAAAGGATGAGACGTACATAACTGTAAAGTATGAAAGGAAAAACAATATCAAGCTATCGGTTCTTGTATTAACGTGATCTTAAAATGGTCTTCTTCCCCCCCCCCCCCCTGGAAACCCTAAAATTCCCCCTTGGGGGGAATTCTCCCACCGGTTGAGAACCACTGCTCTACACAGACTTTCCATTATTTTCATCTATTCTCTACACTTACTTCCCATTATTTTCATCTTTCCTCTATAGTGAATTCCCATTATTTTTGTCTTTCCTCTACACTGACCTCTCATTATTTTTGTCTTTCCTCAACACTGAATTCCCATTATTTTTGTCTTTACGCTGACCTCCCATTATTTTCATCTATTCTTAATACTGACTTTCCATTATTTTTATCCATTCTCCACACTGACTTCCCATTATTTTCATATATTCTCTACACTGACTTTCCATTATTTATTTATACTCATCTCATCTATTCTCCACACTGATTTTCCATTATGTTCATCTATTCTCTACATTACAAACAGCTTTCTTTGGTCATGTGATGAGAAGAGAGACACTGGAGACAACTAGAAAGATCGAGGGGAAGAGATGATGTTGATTCTCTTCACTGACTTTCCATTATGTTCATCTATTCTCTACACTAACTTTCCAATATTGTCATCTATTCTCCACACTAACTTTCCATTATGTTCATATAATCTGTACCCTGACTTCCCATTATTCCCTGTACACTTGACATAGACCATAATTATTTTCTGCTGGTCATCACACTAATTTCTTATTGTCTGCCTCCTTACTTCCATCGCACTTTTAGACAACCATTGTTTTAATTTTCTTCCCTGCTGGGGAAGCATTTATGTATTGACCAAATACTTAGTTACCTTGCGAATAAAGATATGTCTATCTAGTCTATAGACTCGACATTATAAATGAGCATTACTACTTCACGTGCTACTGTTGTTAAATGTTACTTGTTTGTTCAGATTGGCAATAATTCTTACATCGGAAAAGCAAGAAACAATTATCTTCACTTTAGACGTAGACAATGTACCACGTTCATCAATATTAGAACACGAACAAATCCTGGAACAGGTAGTTTACTCTAGCATTCTTGTAACTAGGTCTCTTGGCCCTTTGCGCCGGTCTCGTTCGTAATTAGCATTCAAACTACCCTCTATCACTATCACCGTGCGGCTAACATAAATGTCCCTTTGTCTCAGATTGCCTCTTCTTCGCCGAGTCATTATTCTGTTTTATCCAGCTATTCCCTCAACTGACGAACACCCAATGCATTCATGTCACATGCAGCATGCATGCTTTCATACGTGTCATTCTTGCAGCAGTTACCCACTCTGTGGGGTGTAGGGTAGTTTTCAGCCTCATTTGGACCCCTTCCGAAACAGTCATGCAAGCTACGCTCTATCTCAGCTATATTTATGACACACAACCTTGTTTTAAACATGGCCACGACATTTTTGGCAATTAACAATAGAAATCTGACATGTATATAGCCATTTTATTGTTTTACACAAATTTTTAGTGAAAAGTAAACCATTCGTCTTTTTCTTTTCTTTTCTTTTTGTGTTTTGTCATTCGGGAGTACATACAAAGACACAGAAAATGAATAACCATACAAAAGAAACTGCTTCAGCGATGATAAACCAAAACTACCCACCCGAAAACCAAAATACCATATTTTAAGCAGTAATTCGAACAAAATATCACATGAAAGTAAATATGAAAACAGGAATGTAAACTTAGTTGCTACCTACTTTGTTTCCTGATAAAGCTGTTGCTTTAACTCTTTTAAGTTCTTGATGACTATGACTTCCCTCCTAACCCAGAGTTTTATTATTTTAAAACAGCTATTTCATTTGGATAGACGGAGTTAAATTTGTACAATACTGTGTATACCTTGCCATGATCTGCAATAGGAAACTCTAGCTTACTCTTGGGTATATAATATGACCTACTATGGGAAACATTAGCTTAAGCTCGGATAAGCAATATGACCTAGAATGGGAAACTGTAAAAAAGAATAAATAAATAACTGTCATTTACTGTCAATGTAGTACCTTGCTGTATATGGCAGGGGGTCTTGAGCCTGAGGACTGTGCAGGTTAGGAGTTTCTTTTTGCGCCCCCCCCCCCCCCCCCCCCCCACAGAAAAAAAAACGATACCTTACCGAGTATTCGAACCCGAGTCTCTTGAAGAAGAATCCGGCATTCCAAGCACTCGGACATCCGTTCCTCTAACGAACATCCAATACATGCATGTTGCACGCGGGATGCATGCTTTTATACGTGCCATTCATGCAGCATCTACTCATCTACTAGTATGGGAAACACTAGCTTAATATTGGATATACAGTGTGAACTACAATGGGAAATATTAGCTTGGGTAAACAATATGACCTACAATGGGAAACACTGGGTCACTAGCTTTAGCTTAAAAAGTCGCTTTAAAGTCGACAGGGTCGACTTCATTGCACCAGGATTTTTATCCCATATGACTCGGTCTCTTTCCGCAACGCGGAAAGCGTCGCACAAAGCACGAACTCCGTAGCTCTAGCGACGACCCACAGGAGTCTCCGAAATATTTCACTCGTGAACCGAAGGACGCAGCCCGGAATCGAATCCACAACCTTCGGAGCCCGAGTCAAACGTCTTGACCACTTCGCAACGGAGACTCCCTAGCTTTAGCTTGGGTAAACAGTATGACCTACAATGGGAAACACTAGCGTAAGCTTGGATAAACAGTATGGCCTACAATGGGAAACACTAACTTAAGCTTGGGTCAACAGTATGACCTACAATGGGAAACACTAGCTTTAGCTTGGGTAAACAGTATGACCTACAATGGGAAACACTAGCGTAAGCTTGGATAAACAGTATGGCCTACAATGGGAAACACTAGCTTTAGCTTGGGTAAACAGTATGACCTACAATGGGAAACACTAGCGTTAGCTTGAGTAAACAGTCTGACCTACAATGGGAAAAACTAACTTAAGCTTGGGTAAGCAATATGAACTACAAAGGGAAACACTAGCTTAAGTGTGTACAAACATGCAACGGGAAACAATGTACAGCTTGAATCAGAAAGCGCTACTGCATAAACCTATCGTACTGGTGGGTATCTCGTAGGGCACAAAACAGGTGTCCTAATTCGAATGTAGCAAATGAGTGAAGAATATATTTTTTAAGGTGTGTGCGTGTGTGTGTGTGTGGGGGGAGGGAGGTTTCTGTATACAAATTAAAACACAAGCAGCGTTCTTTGATGTTGCTCTAATGTATTTAGCACATGTACACGACGTTTGGCATTTTGCCCAAAATGGTACATGCGTTCAGAATACAAGCAATTGTGGCTAAAAGTGTAAACGCATAATGAATATGTGATTGTACCCATGTGTCTCGCAGACGGTTTATATGTGTTCGGGGTTTCATGTGCTGTTACAATCTTATGGTTAGATATTTACAGGTGTATTGTTTACAGGGCTACATTGTGGCCTGATACGTCTGTGAATCACGGGCCATTCGCAATCGCTAAAGAAATTCGGTTTTTAAAAAAAACAAACTTAACCGATTCAGTGCCAAACAAAAAAAAAGTAGGTTTGGACCAAGCATGGTGCACAATGAAATGAACAAGTATTATATTTTAAATTTCCGTTCACTGAGAATTGGACTAGCTGGAGGTAGGTACCACGAAACGAAACGAATCACACGATGACCCTTGTCTGTCCAGATGGGAGGTCACATTTCTCGATATATACTTCTTCATCTTCTGCGTTCGTCCGGAATATGTTTTAGACGTAATTGTGGTGTGCCTGTTTACAGCAGAGCTACGATATTTGAATCTTTCGGCCAACACATCCAACTTCTTCAGGCATTTGTTGGCCGTGTCACCTTCCTGAGTGTTTCGTAGGTGGCGATATATTATCTTTCGGCAATGAACCAGTTAAATGTTACAGAAAAAGCATTAAAATACCACGAACCAAGAAGAAAAACAATATATTGATACTCTAGAAGATGTGAACATGGAAGAGCACTGGCTCATAAACAACATCATATCTCAGACACTGACATACTGTGTCCAACGTATACGTCATAGGAATATGTGGAGAGTATACGTCATAGGAATATGTGGAGAGTATACATCATAGAAATATGTGGACATAACTGTCTTGAAAGGCTTGGTTCTTGGAGTAAGTGGAAGTGGTCGACCAGCTTGAAGATGGACACAGGACCTTGAGACACCTTGGGCATGAGCATACACGAGGGCAGGGAGAGAAGACAGAATGTACGAGGCAGGAGAAGACGAGAGAATATACGAGGCAGGAGTAGACGAGAGAATATACGAGGCTGGAGAAGATGAGAGAATATACGAGGCAGGAGAAGGCGAGAGAATATACGAGGCAGGAGAAGGCGAGAGAATATACGAGGCAGGAGAAGACGAGAGAATATACGAGGCTGAAGAAGATGAGAGAATATATGGGGCAGGAGAAGACGAGAGAATACTCGAGGCTGGGGAAAACAAGAGATGGCAAGAGAAGACAAGAGAAGGCACGAGGCAAGACAACTAGCAAAGTACCGAAAGTCGTTTTTTGCGGAAAGAGATGAGAGCGACCCTCTGGAAAGGACTTACCGCATCCTGATGATGACTATTATTATGTTGTTATAATGAAAATAATTCAAAATTGCTATAATGGAAATATTTCATAATTTTATATCCTGCAGAACATTAAAGATCCGAGTTGGTAACAGTTATCAGTTGCAAATATTCACCTCAAATCCTTCAAAATTTAAAGATCTTTCAATAAAGTGTCATCTCTCAATAATTGTTGACATTAAAGGAACTTAAACACATTATGGATGTCACTTTAGCTTTTGTGGTCTGACAGACAACTGTTCATCCATGATGTTACTTTCGCACTTCTTTATCATTGCCTGTCACTTGCGCATCTGTCGTGGACTCTTCTTTTTATTTTTGTTTTCTGCAGTAAGTTTTTTTTTTAAAAACAGGAGAAATATACGGGACACACCTCATGAGAAAACTTAACAAATTTTACTGTATGCGGGACACGCTTCATTAGAAAACTTGGCATGTTTTGTTTGTTTGTGGGGCACATTAGAAAACTTGGCAAGTTTTACTGTATGCCGGACACGCCTCATCACTTCCACTCTGTGACGTAGTTTCTATCTGAGTCGGGGTTCGCTTGATAAGTCCTGTTCCATTCGAGTCATCCAATAATTTGAAGTTGGCGCCTGTACAGGACTCCTGGTTGACATGTGGAACTGGAACGTCTTGAACAGAGATATCATCATGGTTGAGGTCACCGGTTCCCTTTTCTGCGCAAGGGATGTTTTCGGAGTCAGCATGGTCATGCCCAGGTAGAATGTTGGACATAAACATGGTGTCGTTTGACGCTGACTTGTTGGAGTCTGTCTCGGAGTCGCCCACGTCCACGGTAGTTTGGCACACTTCAGCATCATCTGAAGGTAATGCAACAAAATGTCAGCCACAATAAGGAATTATACAATGTAATTTTACCTCAGCTCATATAAAACGCAAACAAGGTTAACGGATTCTTTGTGTATCACATCTGCTCGTAAAGTCTGTTAACTGATTCAGTTCAGAAGGATTATATATGGCCAAATGTGACATCCCATATGGAGACAAAGACGATACATCACAATACTATTGTCATCGTGTTATTTGTTTCATTTCGTGGTATCTTCCGCAATTTTAATGCTCAGTGAACAGAAATTTACATTATAAGACTTGTTCACTTGATTGCGTACTATGTTTGGTCCACATCTACTTTTTTTTTTTTTTGTGCGGCACTGAATCGGTTAAAACATTTCAGTAGAATGCGGAACGAAAAATTCTCTAGAATTCTGCGTGGACTAGCCAGGCCCGTCAACAATATGACGCCATTTGTCATATAAAACAGTGATTCTCGGAAAAGTTTATTGACATAGTTTCTGTGTGCAATCACATTTAATATAACAGTCAAATTTTGTAGACTTCAAAGCCTATATTTATTGATCAGGTATAAACCGAGAATCCAATGGGCTAAAATGTGAACAGGTGGTCTTAATGCATAATATGTAGCCTAATCTGCATTAAACAACTCGATATAAATTACTCCGCATTTGAACAAAACGTTCAGTTTTCTTTATCCCTTGAAACTCAGACAGTTATTACTTTTACACACTGTCGCCTAGTTGTTAATTTACATGGTGTAGTTATCTGATTGCCGGCTTCCTAGCCAAGAGGTTAGCAACTTTTCTCCGTAATCTCGTATACTCTCGTAAGTAACGTGACGACGGCGAGAATCAGCAGTGGCTCGAATCGCGTCGGTAACTTACGGGGTATGTGAGCCGGCCACTCAGAAAGCAATGTCAAACTACTGAGCGTAATCTTGCCAAGAAATCAACAATAAGCTGAAAGATGCTGATATTGACAGCGATGTGCTGTAAAGGATATGCAAACATTATATTTAGTTATCTGATTATTTCTTTTCATGTCTCTGTGCTTGTTTCCCCCTTAACCGCTTGAATTTTAGAGCTATTGCTTTGGCTCGTTCTAATTCAGAGTATTATTATTTTATTTAGTAGTTTAGAGTTTGACTATTTCCCCGAGATCCTTTGCTAAGTATACCACACGCACCTATGGTCTCTTGGGTAGTGGGATTCGACATCTAGTCTTCTGGGATAAGGGCGAAAAATAGGAAATCCTGTGTACAAGCTGTGCACATTAAACATGGTACGGCAATTGTAAATCGCAAACAGTAAATTGTAAAGCCCGCGCTTTGGCAACATTTCTAGGAAAGAAATCCTACCTTTGGGTAACGCTTTAACTTGGAAGGAATCTGTCTATAGCAATGGTTCTCAACCTTTTTTGGTCAATGCACCCCTTCACCATATGTTCAGAATGTCATTTCCCCTCTTTAGTATTTCCTACTTATAAATTCTCATCACCCCTACACAGTTTACGTAAAATGGAAGCTAAATTTAATAATAATTAAATTAACACATACTAGAAAAAGTCTGGACGTCTACTTAAACGTGATTTGCGGGTCTACTTACGTTATAAAACGAATTTAAGAAAGGCGAGAAGTACAGAATTGTAAAGTATGGAGGGAAAAACAATATCAAGTAATCGGTTCTTGTATTAACACGATCTTGAAATAATCTTAATCTTAATCGTAGTGCTTGCTTGCTTGCTTGTGTTCGTTGGCTTGAGCTCCAACGCGAAGTCCTGTATGTCGGATGAAGGCATCCTGTTGTCCAACATCAGTGTGATGTCATACAGGACCTGAGGTTTGCGTGAGTATCCGTTGTCCCATGTCTGGCTTATTGGTGTGCAGACTGGTGGTTCCTCGCCGTACAGGCAGACACTCTCCGACTTCGGAGGAATCGGCGATCCTACTGACTTTAGCCAGGACCCCGAAGGGACCTGTTGCCCTGGACGCTCGACGAGGACGCGTCAATAGGTCTTGGCCAGTATATAACCCGGCCCTGGTGCCTTGGAAACACCTCTGCGTCCCAAAATCAGTAGTAACACCTAGAGAGATTAACAACAAATTAAAAATTAGAACTGTTAAATATTATATATATATTCAACAATACTGTATGTCGCGGAAGCCTGGACATTGAACAAGCAACTAGAAAGTCGAATAGAGGCCATGGAGATGTGGAAATACAGAAGAATATATCGTATTTCATGGGAACAAAAACATTCAAATAAAAATGGTTCTAGAAAAAATGGGAATGAAAAGAGAGTTCATGAAAGAAATCAAAAAGAGGCAAGTGAAATATTTCGGACGCGTTAAAAGACAGCACTCTTATAAACACGATACTAGAGGGTTAGACTGAAGGCAAGCGAGAAAGAGGTAGAGAACGATACACGTGAAAAGATGGCATCAATAGATGAATGAACAGCAGTCTGACAGAATGTACAAACAAGGCGATAGACAAACAATGTTGGAGATCCATTGTAATCAATCTTCATTGTGGAGACGGCACGTGACTGACTGATACTTCTAGCTAGGCATTTTTGTTTTCTTATTTATGTCATTGGCAAAGTCTTTGCTTCAAACTCAGTTGCATGTCCTTTACAGGACGTCGTATTCAACTCAGCAGTTTTTGCTGTTAGTGATTTACTTGGTAATTTTATGTTCAGTAGTTTGCCACCGCTTTCTAAGCGACCGACGCCTCATATCATCGAAATCAACGGAAAGCGCTCTGCTTCCAATGATTCCCCAGTTGATTTCGAATCCTCGACTCGGTATGACATGGGAATTGTGAAACGCTTTAACGGCCCAAGAACAACACCGGCGGCTGTATGCTGGTCCACAAGTTTCTATAGTTCTCTCTACAGCGTGCACAATGCAGTTTTAATATTTAAAATTTCCATTTTATTTCTTCACCCTATGTCTTGATCATCGGCAAACAGTAAGACATTCAGCGAGTTGTTGTAATCTTCTTTGATGTTTCATTCGACTTCTAATGGTCTTTTCCTGACAGATTTTGCTACTTTTAAATTGTAGGGTTGAAAACACACAATCCTGGTAAATTCCTCACAGTCCATACTACATTCTGACACTTCTAATATGAGATCCACATGCTGTCTAATTGCTCTAATTGTTATCTCTGTATTGGGTGTCCTACTAAAATGGATGATTATGCCCATTATAAGACAAATTACTTTAAAGTGATGTAATCAACCAAATAATGTTGACAGAGTTAACGTTAATACACTCCCATTAAAAAGTACTATAACCAGGTTTGGTTCATTTGAAGTAAAATTGTCTAGTAAATTACAAACAGCAAAAAAAAAAAAAAAAAATGCTGCGCTTAATTTTAAAGTCATGAAAAGAACACGCAGCTAAATTCTTGGTTTAGTTCATTAGTAAATGGTCACAGATTGTGAGAATTGTATGGATATTTTGCCCTGGCCGCGACTTTCTCCGTAATCCCGTTTATCCACATGAGCAAACGCAGCTGCGCGAGAATCTGTAGCGGTTCTCGCCGAGCCCGTTACTTACGGGATATGTAAGCCTGCCGCTCATAAAGCAATGGCAAACTACTGAGCGTAATCTTGCCAAGAAATCAACAGCGGTAAAATGCTGGTGTTGACAGCGATGTCCTGTAATAGGATATGCTGAAAAAATGCGGGGGTGAGGGGGGAATGAACAGACTGATAGGCTAGCAGGGAATGCGTCTTTTGCTGGTAGTTTGCCTATGGACAAGGGGGATGTGGTCGTGCCCTTGTGGGACCAGGTGGAGAAGGCGGGAGAACAGATCGAGAACCCATATGTGGAAAGAATCAGATTGCGGGGGATCAACAATGGTTCTGGAAGAATCTCAAAACTGAAAGGGAAGACCATCAGAACTTTTAATCAGATAGCTGTAGGAGAGATTAGTAGTATGACTCTTCACTGGCTGTTGAACGAGGGGACGGATCACGTATGGGAATTCCCTGAGTGCAGTGATGTCGGTTCTTAACTCAACTCAACTCAACTTATTAGTAAATATTGGTTTGTTACATGTTGGCGGCCGCACTGGCCGAACCGTTAGCTAATTGTGCTACCAATAGCATAAACGAAGTCGGACGAAGACCTTATACCTGGACTCTCCGCTCACTACAGCAGACAAAGACTGACCATGCATTCCTCCGTGTACACAGTTTCCCCCCCCCCCCCCACCCCCCAATACAAACATGTGATGGTCCTATTTCATATTCCCACAGCATGTTCTTGTTTCGGGACTTTTTAAACAATATGTGTTGACACGTTTCTTAGGGTTCTTTCTTGCTGTTGAAGAGAAGCCTGCGTGTCCCTGTGACGTCATCATCATCATCATCATCATAATTAACATCATGTGCCATTATGATAACGGCGCTCATGTTTCGCCATCTCACACGATCACCAGATTCGTGGATCAGCTCTGTGTTCTTGTCTCGACCACGCCATGCCGCCAAGCCATCCAGATATTTACTGCTCTGTCTTCCCCTTGGTCTTTACCCCACAATTTTTCCAGTTATCACCAAGTTCTGTAGTTTATGTCTTTTCATAACGTGCCGCCCATAAAAAAATTCACTGTCTTCGTCTAATTTCTCTAATCACTTTACGGATTTCATTTGCTTCTTGTAAAAATTGCTCATTGGTTTGTCTCTCTGTCCATGATATTCTTTGAATTTTCCTCAGAAACCACATTTCCGTGCCATTAGATGTTTTTCAGGTTGTCTGCTCATTAATATATATCCGCGTAGTTTCAAAGGAGGTAGTGAGGACCTTTACCAGATGCCTTGTTTCATTTTGACTTAGTTATAATCTGTTAAGATTATCCTTATAACTGGTACAGCCGCGGTAGCATAGCGGTTAGACGATCGCCTACCGGCCCGGTGCTTTTTGGTTCGAATGTGGAGAAGTGGTCAGAAACAGACATGCAAATACGGACGAAAGTCTTAAGGAACGAACAAGAAAATTAAAACTATACGAAAACTAATAAGACATAAGGTCCCGAAATAATTATTATTGTTTTTTTTTTAACCTGTTTATAATTGTTTTTCACTCATTGACAAAGACTTCAATCGAAATATGCGCCTGTTTTGTGTATTTTTTTTTTTTAAATTTCTTCCCATTTCTTAATCGTACTTTTTCCTCTCGGAATACAGTATCTGCCCAGCAACCCCCCCCCCCTCCCCCCTCCCCTTCTTTCTTGTTTCCTTTTCTTTTCTTGATACCATCTTGGATTATTATCAAGATATATTTTAATCTTCCCGTGAAACATCCTGGCCAGACACTAGTCTGGCTAGTTAGTTAGTTAGTCGTGGTTCCCACTGCCCTGCAACGGATCGTCCCCATTATGCTCCGTTCCTGTGCCAGTGAATATCACACAATATGCTCCCCACTGTCCAATGTGAAAAGTGGAAAAGACAGGAGTCTCGACAAACCAACAGCCCGCATAGGTACATTGTGCATAATGCCGCCGCCAGAATGCCAACACAAAAGTCCTCCACGAAAAATACATTCCATCGTTGATGGAATACGCAATCAACAGAAAGACTTATTTGACACGAGTTTTATCCCATATGGCTTGATCTCTTTCCACAGGGAGGCCTGCCGAAAGCGCCGCACAAAGCACAAACTCCGTAGCTCCAGCGACGATTCCCAGGAGTCTCCTGAAAAATGCACCCGCGAACCGAAAAGGCAAACCAGTCAATTTCAGAAACAGCCGGCCAACATCATTCTGAACATGCAGTTCAAACAACCGCGGACAGATGTGAAAGCATTCCACACGAAGTTCACATCTCACAGTGTTGCACCACATACTCACTCAGTAACAGGCCGACGGAACCATGCACTACTATTCCAACATGAGGAAAATGCGAATGCAAACCGAAACCACAAGCGTAAACACTTCAGACGCTTAACGGTGGCTGGCATGAAGTCTGGCGATGACTACACACCTTCCACTTTGGTGTAGTGACAGTAATTGCATACCCACGTCTTGCATTCACCGCTAGGTGAGCTCACGAAAATGCTGGGAATGTGTTTGTTGCTTGCATAGCTGGACAGAACCAAGTCACCACCAGTTCCCACTTCTTTTAGTTGTACTAAAGTGAAAAACTCGAATCAACGGGGATCTACCACCACCACCACCACCACCACCACTACCACCATCACCACCACCACCACTACCAACAATAACAACAACAACAACAATAACAACAACAATAACAACAACACATCCACTTCAATGAATCAGCAGGTGACAAAAAGCACCAAAGTAAGAAAACCTCAGGGTTATATAAGTAGACACTTCCTTGTCTGGAACCAACAAGTCAAGCGAGATGGTATGAGAAATAAAAACACAAGGGAGAGAAAATTCAAGATAGACATGAATAATATGGGGAGGACATGGGGTGTTCTCGAAAGATGGGACGAACAGGCATGAGTTGGTTGAGTGGCTATGCTTCAGTTGGATCATCATCATCCAGTGCCTTGCCGGCTGGCGTGGGTGATCATGTCTCTCCATAAATTATGATTTCCGATGGCATGGATCAGTTTGTGTGATGACTTCCCTCCCTGCCATGACACAAGACAGTCAAGAATTTTCTCTCGCTGTCTTCCTCTATTGCTCTTTCAGCAAATATTTCCTGTTGTCTCGACATGTCCCAGATTTGGTCTTAGCATAACGTGGCTAAAAAACGATGACTGCTTATTTTCTCAAGTAGTCGATAAGTTGTCTTTGCGACTTGGCTTCGCTCAAAATGTCCAGATTGCCTATTTTGGCTGCCCATTTGATTTTCATAATTCTTCTGTAAAACCAACTCTCCTAGGCTTCCAATGATGTTTTCTCCAGTTTACTAATTGTCCAGGATTCGCAGCCATATGCTAAAACTGGTTCAACGTAACATGCAAGAACTGTCTTTCTAACTTTCATGGACAAAATGGATACACGGGGCAAAAGAAGAAACGAGATCTATCACAAGATTGGATATATTGATTAATGTAACCGTGGAGCTGGTAAAATGACATCTCAACATTTGTTACAGAAGTGTCCAATGTATTCAAAAACAGAGACAAGTATTGTCGCCTACACCCGCTTAATGTGATGACAAACTTTGATGGGATGTCAACAAGCTTAAAGTTCACTGCTGCTTTCTTTGCATTTATTCATAATAATTTATGAAGGTGAATCAAGAAGAAGATAATAACAATGTGACGTAAACTGCAACTCTCGTTGCACGAAGAGTTAGTTTCATTAAACTAGTATAGAAGCGACAAAATCATTTATCAAACGTATCCTCAATTACCTTGCTGATAAACTACCGCCAGATGAAGGTACTCGTCGTCTGGTTCAGAAATCACGTGATATTGATTGCCAATGAGAAAATAAGTCTTCATAATTCCTTTACCCTTTATGTTGTTTTCACCACGACACTTGCACACGTAACCTTGGCCTTGTAGTGCCCTGTCGATACATGAACAGAAAATGGTGATAATAATAATAGGCTGTTTGGGAAAAGATGATAACACAAACTAAGGGATTTATGAACTCAGTTTCACGATTATCCTTAGAAATCAGACGTGGGTAATATGAAAGCATGCCGCTTTTTGTTAATTTTGATAATATGTAGTCGACCGTTCAAAAAGCAATGGCATACTACTGAAGTAAAATGTGTCTAGTAAATAACAAACAGCTAACACATGCTGAGGTTGATTACAACGTCCTATAAAGGATAGGCAACAATTTGTTTTAAATGTTCCTCGCAGTTGTAAGACAAATATATAAAATAATTAAGTTTATAGGTATGGGCTAGCACTCATTGCAGTCCGAAGGAAATAAATAGATATCTGCTGACAGATGAGAGGGGAAAATACAATTGAAGATCCACAACTACATGGTCTACTAGTCTTGTAGCCAGTAGGATTACGATTGGCTAGTCTCTCTCTCCACCGGTCTCCCTGGCCTAGGGGTTAGCAACTTTCTCCGTAATCCCGTTTATCCTCGTGAGCAAAAGCAGCTGCGTGAGAATCGGTAGTGGTTCTCGCCGCGCCCGCTACTTACGGGATATGTGCGCTGACCGCTCAGAAAGCAATGGCAAACTAATGAGTGTAATCTTACCAAGAAATCAACAACAGCGGTAAAATGTTGGTGTTGACAGCGATGTCCTGTAATAGGATATTCGGGGAAAAAAAGTCTCTCTCCGATGGGGGTAAACGCGAAAATTAATAGCCTGCCGATGATTCGCAGACTACACAAGTCAATTTCACATCCACGTGATGTAGATGGGGAAACCATAATCGAGAGATCATGGGCCAACATGTTTCTGGCTCGCCAAGCGGGACGTACTCAACTTGGTCAGAGTTTTCTGTCCTAAACATACGACCTGGCCTAGCAAGCCGGAAGGGAAATCACCCCCCCCCCCCCCCCACCTCCTAACTGCTCAAAGAAAAAGAAAGAAGCATAATTGTACTGACCAAAATAGAAACATACCCTCCAATGAGAATAGCAATCCAGATCAGCGATTCCAAATATTGGCACACTGAACATCTGCAGTTTTAACAGTAAAGAAGAACTCGTAGAAACAAGTAAACTATATATCCCTCTCTTCATCTTGCATAGCCTCTTACCTGAAAGCCGTTGGACTCAGATGTATTCTTCCTGGAATGCCGTGACTCTCCATTCTAGAAGCGGTATTAACCGTGTCGCCAAAGAGGCAGTACCTTGGCATCTTCACCCCAACAACCCCAGCCACAACAGGTCCTGTGTGGATACCCACTCGTATCTACAGAAAAGTATTTAATAGTCCCCGATGGTTAAATGTGAAAAGAAATTGTCGTGGTGTATTCAAGAGGTCAACATACTTTAGATCGCGTGTTACAAGGACTTTAGATCACGTGTTAAACATGTATTCACTAACATCATGGAACTAAAGAAGTGAGGGGGCTTCAAATAAAAACCAATGACTCTCTGAGTTGTCCAAACAGGTGGAAATCACTTGAGAATAGGTCTGGCGAGTAAGGGGGATGTGGTACACACATGAAAGTTGAGATCTTTGATGGTTACAATCGTTGCACTGGCAGTGTGGGGGTCGAGCATGGTCATGTTGCAAAAGTACACCTTTACTCAGAAGTCCACGTCTTTTGGATTTGATTACGGATCAAAACTTCCTGCTCCACTCATACACTTGCTGGACTGACAGGCATGCATGACCATACTAGGCCTTCATTCGCCGATGACTTTCCATGGGTTTCACCCCTTCAATGATCAATAAACTGATAAGAGAATGCTGCTTCTTTCTGGTGCATGCCAAAAATGAAGCGGTCATCTTTACAATGCCCTTATGACGCCACCGTGTCACGTGCTTATCATTCTTTACTTGCTTAACAACAATAGTGATAGGTTACAAGACAATGGTATGGTTAATGTAATTTTTATCACATTTTTATGGTTTTCATGTGAAGAATCCTCATATTTCGCATATTTTCCTTGCGCAATGAATTGAAATCTGTCGAAATATTAAATACCTACATCTGTAGAGGAATTATAACCAATACAGGCCGAATCCAAGACAGTCCGTGTGTGCTGTCATGATTTTAGGATCCGATATTTGTTTGTTTGTTGTTGTTGTTTTTTTTTTTTTTGGGGGGGGGGGGGGATATATAAATATATTGACGTCACAAAGAAAACATCACGTGAAAGATTCTGGATTGTTAAATCTCGTGTGCTAGGGACAAATAACTGCTTCCAGTCCTCGTCATTAAAGGGATTGTTGGTAGATAAGAGTAGTGGCTATGTGGTTGGAGGATCGTTTGAGGTGGAACGTAAAATAGGGTCTATCATCTCTTGTCCGTGTATGCCGTTGAGTATACGTCAGTGCCAGAACTACTACAGGTGGATTGTGGGAACCCAGTTCAATTTAACCACCACCACAGCTATCAGGGGTCAACTCCACGCCTGTCATCTTAACTTATATGTTGACATCCCGTCCTTGACTTGAAGACGTAAATTATAAGTACATCAGAAGTCAGAGTGAGTTCGCCTCACGGCGTAGAACAGTGATGATACGGAACACTCATCCACAGGAAAACATCAGTCCTGTCAAATAGAAATAGTAGCAGGTTGGACTTCTTGTAGTAGACTTTCTCAATAGTAGCAACTACTAGTAGTAGTAACACGTGGGTACTACTCTTGATTTGACCGCGTGCAAACCGAAAAAATTCCGAAACTGCAAAGTATAAACATGCCATCATTACATTAGGTAGAGTCGTATTCGTACTTAGTGGAGAAGCCCTATTGAAATAAGTGGATCAAGAAATGATTATTTACACTGGAAAAGGGGAACTATATTAGCTTACATCGGAAGAGAAATAAGAAAGGCGTGCAAAAGAGACAGAACAAGAAATTTCGGTCAATAGAAAAGAACAAGACAGGCTGAAGAGAGGACAAGTGTTTAGATGATTTGATTCACAACACTTTGGACATTCCTATTCACGCTCCTTCCTCATCTTCAACAACGAGCAAAGATTGCCAATACTAATGGTACAAGTCCATCAGGCCGTACGCATGATAAAGAAACCAAAAAAGGCTTATACGAGCAAGGCACATAAAAAGCGAACATGATCTAGTTCCAAAACAGACTAAGTTGAAGATGTAAATATGCTGAAGAGCATTACATTAAGAAGCTGAATTAGCATCTTCATTTTTTTCACACCATCAGCCAATTAATGTTGATTCTACAGGCCTAACAGCGATGTTGAAGCAATTGATTCAAATGAGGTAGACAGATCGCAGATAGAAAGTGGAAAATGCTTATGAAATAATGAACTAGATTGCTCACTACAGCCGATAAAGCTTTCAGTTTCTGAAAAGAAAGCCTTACCAGACATATCAAGCAGCCTGACTACCAGACATCAGACTGCGACAATATCTGTTATATATGTTTAGTTTAGTTTAGTTTAGTCGATGGATCAACATCCCGGCACACGCAACCTATAAGTGCTCCGTTCTTCTCCTAACTCAAACCTGAGTCTGGAGAAACTCAGCTCAATGCACGAACTCCGTAGCACCGGCGAGGATCCTAAAATTCTTTGTGTAGATTTTTAACTCGAAATTTTGCCCAGGCAGCGCCGTTAGGCTACTCTTTTTCGATTTCCAACTGCCAAGGGAATTTTTAGGTGCGCAATAATACACACGGGCGTCCGATCTCACTACCCAGAGACCAGGGGAAATTTATTACTAGAAGTCCACGAGAAAAAAATCCCGGCATCACCAGGGCTTGACCCCGGGAACTCCAGCACACGAGGCGGACACCATAGCTCGAGACCACGCAGCCGCCCAATGTTATATATGTTGCAATGTAGCAACGAGATCGGTTAGTCTATAAGCTAAGGCTGCTACGTGACGAAGTAGTGAAAAAGCTTGTGTCACGCTCTAAATATTGCGTGTTCGTTTCCGGGTTAAGTTGTTAAGACCTGGAGTAAACATGGTTTTTCCCAGAGACCCCTATGGGTTTTAGCTAGACCAACGGAGTTTGTGCTTTGTACGATTCTCTTCGCAGGCGACTTGTAGTTCTGGCGACAGATACCGAGCCAGATGGGGTTAATACCCGGTGCAGTGAAGTAGATTATGTTGTCTGTAAAATATAACCTGTTACCTCTGTGTTTTGGTCATTAAATAATACATAAAGAGAGGGGTTGAAGTTTGGGGACTTATACGGTGTAATTCGCTCAGCCTAAACTCGGACCTAGTTACCGATAGAGCATTACTATATTTGAAAAACCTATTCCCTAGAATTGGGTTGATTGTTATTAACTCATATTACGACAAATTTTCAGTATGAATAATAATTACAGATGCATATTACAGAAAGGAGTACGGCAGGGATGTGTACTGTCCTCAAGCCTCTTCAACCTATACACAGAAAGACCTTTTAAACAAGTTGAAATGCCTGGATTCAACATCAAATGAAGAATCATAAACAGTCTTAGATATGCTGACGATACCGTGTTACTAGCAGAAAGTGAGCAAGAGTTGCAAAACCTAGTGGAAGAAGTAAACAGGCACAGTGCTGAATGTGGCTTAGATATTAACATCCAAAAAACAAAAAAACTTTGATAACTAGCAGTGAAAAGGAAACGTCATCAATGAATTTCACAGTAAACGGGCAGATACTAGAAAAAGTAACAAGTTTCTCTTATCTTTGACATATAATAACAGATGATGGCAGAAGTGAAATGGAAATCAAAAAGAGAATAGGAATGGCCAAAAATGCTTTCAACGGCATGAAATCAGTATTAACATCTAGAGAGATTAATAACGCATTAAAAATGAGAATTGTCAAATGCTACGTATATTCAACGCTACTGTATGGCGCGGAAGCCTGGACATTGAACAAGCAACTATAAAGTCGCATTGAAGCCCTGGAGATGTGGATATACAGACTAATAGATCGTATTTCATAGAAACACAAACAATCAAATGCAGAGGTCCTGGAAAAACTGGGAATGAAGAGAGAAATGAAGAGGAGACAAGTGAAATATTTTGGCCACGTTAAAAGACATGATACTCTTATAAAAACCATATTTGAAGGCAAGATTGAGGACAAGCGAGCAAGAGGTAGACAACGATACAAGTGGGAGGATAACATCAAGAGATGGACGAACATCATCCTGACAGAATGTACAGTCAAGGCGAGAGAGAGAGAGACAGATTTGGAGATCCATTGCAGCCAACCTTCATTGCGGAGACGGCACCTGATTGATTGATTGATTGATTACAGAAAGAATGATCATATTTCCCATTATCCCTATAAGATAGGCTGTGGACGATACCAAAATTCGTGTTCTACATAACTTCAGGAGTACTACAACATCTGGGGTGTCTCAGTAACGAAGAGGTTAAGCCGTTTGCCTCGCGCTGTGAAGGTTACAGATCATTCCCCGGACTCTGTTGTTCAAGGCTCTAGTTCAAGTTTCCCGGAGACCCATGGAGGTCATCGCTGGAGCTACGGAGTTTGTACTTTTAGTGATACTCTCGGCAAGCCTGTTTCCATTCTGCGGTGAGAGGGGAGAGAGAGAGAGAGAGAGAGAGAGAGAGAGAGAGAGAGAGAGAGAGAGAGAGAGAGAGAGAGAGCTAGATGGGGTAATACACGGTGCAATAAAGTATGTCTACTCAACATTTTTTTGTTCGCATTTCCTTTACAGGACATCGCCGTCAACATCAGCATCTTTCAGCTGATTGTTGATTTCTTGGGCAAGATTACGCTCAGTAAATTGCCATTGCTTTCTGAGTGACCTGCTCATATTCTTCTAAGTTACAGACGCGAAGAGAACCGCTACCGATTCTCGCGTACCTTACGTTACTCACGAGAGTATACGGGATTACGGAGAAAGTCGTGTAACACCTGGACCAGGGAGACTGGTCCTCTCGACTTTAGTACTACAATAATTTAAAATTACAACAGCAGGTGATTAGTCATGTCAAGTCGAGACACTCCCCATTATTGATCAGATTATGGTCTAAAGAACATTCTAACCAACACCGGGGTGAGGGGGAGGGTTGAGGCAGGCATAGAAAGAGACAGTGACTGTCATTATAGATTCATGGAGTATGCTTAGTAAGGTGGAGAAAGGAATGTGTCGTGTGGACTGACTATCCTCGCTTCAGAGGTCACACATTGTGAGAATTGTATGTCTGTTTTGTCTTTGCCCTGGGGGAGTGCTGGGGAATGAGAAGGCTGATAGACGGGCAGGGAATGCCCTCTTGTTGGTAGACTACCTATGGACAAGGCAGAGTTGGTCGAGCAACTGTGGGAGCAGGTGGAGAAGGCAGGGAAAGAAGATTACGAACCTGTATGTGGAAAGAATATTGCGGGGCGGGGGTGGGGGGGGGGGGGGGGGGGGGGGGGTCAGCAGGGAGTCTGGAAGAATCTCAAAACTGAGAAGGGAAGACAATGTGAACTTTCAATCAGATGGCTGTTGGAATTATAAGCAGTATTACCCTTCGCTAGATGTTGAACGAGAGGACGGAGCGCGTGTGGGAATGTTATAATCTCGGTTTTGAGCTCAACTCAACTCAACTTTCAAATTTAACTTACGTTTGTTTATGTCTGCTTCTGTAGTCTTCCATTAACATTATCAAGGCATCTAAGCACTGCGGCAGTCAACTGTCAACAAGACGACGTTGTAATTATGTTTTGAACCGACTGTACACAGCTATAAGATCAGTATCCTCCTCAGACGCCATAGATTGGCCGGAAATCTGAATGCGGCACGTCATAGTTACAAGTACGCACCGGAAAGAACAATTGTAAAACGTGTATATTGGAAAATTGTGCTTTATAATAAAAAAATATCCTTTATTATTCGAGCGCCGGTGGTGTAGTGGCATAACACGATCGTGTAGTGACACGGGGGAGGTTGACACCACCGGTGCCAATTTTTTTTTTTTATTGTTATATTATTTTGGTTCGTTTTTCAAACTGTCATCAATAAATATAATGGTAATAATAATAATTAGAATATAAAGTCGATATAACCCTCTTCTTACCTGAATTTTACAGTTGCTACCGTCATAGGATGCTTCGGAACATTGGGAGAGGAGAGAAGTGGGTCAGAATGCCAGTGAAAAAGTCAGACATGTTCAGATTCATAATTGCATTAGACCGGGAGTGAAGGATTGAGCAGCAGGCTGCGCTGAATGGTAGCTGCGACAATTGATTAATGATAATTCGCTTCCATGTGATGTAAATCATTTACACGTATGGCTGTGTGCTAAGAGCAAAAAGAAGTGCATGTGGATTCATAGCGATTGTTAATCGACGTTGTTTAGTGCAGGAGAGCCTGACATATGATACAAGGACATCTAGTCTGAGAATAGAGGTGGAGGAATTTCGGAGGCGTTCTGTTGGCTTGAGGAGCATGCTTAGACTGTCGTATATTCACAGTTATGGTATAATGAAAAGGGACGACCAATTTCATTCGCTTTCTTTCAAGACAACTCCTAGAAAATTTTGACAATGTGTCAGGACCCATGTCATGAGGTTTGTTCGACGCCGGAGTCGTACTAGTGGGAAAAACGAATCCCGGGGCTTCACGGGTTTGACTTAGCAAACAATCACAATAACCAAGATACCACCGAGACTTCGAACGACATGAGAGTCGGTGTAGACAACAGACGTCTGATAAGTGTAACATGAGATACGGTAACAACCTTCAACACTGTACAACACCACTTAAGGAAAGATAATAGACTGGCTAGTCTGGGAAGTATGCTTCCATCGGATGGAAGACTCAATATGGACGTGAAACCAGGTCACTGGTCATATGGCATCAATACTCATCATCCTTAGCTGGCGTAGGCGTCCAAGTATCTCAATAAACTGAATTGTTCTGGTTCATTTCTTTAGGTGATATTGCTCCATGCCACATTGCCATGGCATCAATATTTATTATCACCAATTGGCTTTGCCGTCCATATATTTCAACACACCTCGGTGTTTAGGGTCAATTATTTTGATGATATTCCTCCTTGCCACAGTCCCATGAAATCAATATTCATTGTCATCAACTGGCTTTGTTTTCTATATATCTCAACACACATAGGTGTTCTGGGACAATTATTTTGATGATATTCCTCCTTGCCACAGTCCCATGGAATCAATATTTACAATCATCAACTGGCTTTGTTGTCTATATATCTCAACACACCTCGGTGTTCTGAATCAATTATTTTGAAGATATTCCCCCATGCAACTGCGCCATGGCATCAATATTCATTATCATCAACTGGCTTTGTCGTCCATATATCTAAACACACCTCGGAGTTTTGGGTCAATTATTTTTATGATATTCCTCCTTGCCACAGTCCCATTGAATCAATACTCATTATCATCAACTGGCTTCGTTGTCTATATATCTCAACACACCTCTGTGTTCTGGGTCCATTATTGTGATGATATTCCTCCACGCCACAGTGCCAGTACATCCAGCACCATGTCTTTTGGTCTGAACCTGGCTCTTCTACTCTTCTACCACTGACCTTTCTACTAGTCACGACATGTTTCAAAGCCTCTCTTCTCATTACTTGACCAAAGAATAGTATCTGTTTCTATCTTAAAATGTTCTACCATCATTACTCTTTTCCAGGCACTCATTGTTATTTACTCTGGCAATCCACGGGTTCGCAATATGACCAGAAACATCTTCTTTGCCTCAAAGCTCTCTCTAATGTGTTCGGTCACG